>JAOVVI020008487.1:740-14160 GCA_028571085.2 Nepenthes alata
TCCTTGGACTTCTCCACTCTGAAATTGACCTTATCCAATAAATGGTCACTTTGAGATTTGTCTTCTCCAACAAACGATTTCTCTGAGATTTGCTTACTCCTGTAAACGATCTCTCCGAAATTTATCTACTCCAACAAACAGTTTCTTTGGTCTTAATTGCAGCCAGTTCACAGTACTCTGAATATCGTACAAAACCTATGCAATCCTCCGATGACATGTCCGTTTATTGAGCTACCCACAAGAGAGTGACCAAACCCAACAAACATTTCCTTACGACCTTGTCGGGGGACCTTTGCCCTTATCCGACAACCATTATTGCCTGCTTTTCGACAGTTTTCCTTCAATTGGGATCCTGACGTCACCCTCTACAAGTATGAATGACACATTCTTTCGCTCCAGTAAACATGAAGTACTCCCACTCCTCTTCAGCTTCTTCTTCGTGATCGAATCATTTTTCCTTGCACTTCACCTGGGCCACCTCAGCTCCATCATTGGCCTTGCTGGCTTCACCTTTCTTCTCTGAAGTGCTTTTACCATTCCTTTCCACACCACATTAAATGGCAAGCTCCTCAACGACGATGCCACCAAATCGAAGGTTTACAACGTCGCTCTGATATTACTTGTTGGAGTAAGGGAATGCCAATTGTTCAAAACCGAATAGACAAAATGATAAGCCACGAATGGAAAACCCAAACTCCTTATCAACCGTCAGCTACCAATTTAGAAGGCATAAAGAATAAAGAATGTATAACATTTTTAATGTAAAAATCCTTCTTAATTAAGGAAATAATCACGGGATAAATTTTAAAAAACTTTCACTATGTAAAATCAATTACAAGAACCCCCGAAATAGAATACTCGCAACACACCCGAGATAGAATAAGAAAAATAATTTTCAGAGTAAGAAAACTCTCATTTTTTCTTATCTTTATATTTTTCTTCTCTCATTCCGCTCATTGGTGGTGCACTCATTGATTTTATAAGTGTGACGGTAGACGGTGAATGATGAGGGCTCCCTTCTATACTCTACTCCGTTCCGCTCTCCTTCGTTTTACCACAGCTATTATCGCTGCTACTTTTGTCTACCGTAACTTCTTCTGAAGTACCTGGAACACTCTTATAAATTTTCTGATTTTATTTGTTCACCTGGCCTAATTATACTGATGATTTGTTACATTAAGTTTATTTTTTTCTGTGACTTTATCAGTTCCCATATTTTTCTAAACAGTGCATGCTCTGCAGGTCAACTACCTGCTCTGAATGGACGGTGCATGTTCTGCAGGTCAGATACCTACTCTATAATGCCTGCAAACTCTAAAAGGATAACTGCTCTACATTGTCAGCTATCAGCTTTTTAGACAAGCTGTCATTGGCCATCACCTAGTGTACTTGGTCTTCACTAATCTCTTTGGCCATCACCACTTGTTGTCCACGACTATCATATAGTGTTATCGGTTGTCACTAGTCTCTTTAGCCAACACTACTTGTTGTCTGCAACCATCACCTAGTGTTATCAGTCTTCACTAGTCTCTTTGGCCAACCCTACTTACCATCCGCGACCATCACCTAGTATCATTGGTTGTTATTAGTCTCTTTGGCCAACACAATTTGCTGACTATCTGGCCTTTATCCACTCCGAAATTCCACTCTTGGAATTCCATTTCGGAATTCCATCCCTGTAATTCTTCACTCCGAAATTTGCCTTCTCTGGCAAATGATCACTCTGAAATTTGTCTATTTCGGCAAACAGTCTCTTCGAGATTTGCCTAATCCAGCAAACAATCACTTTGGTCTTTGCTTCAACCAATTTGTAGCACTTCAAACATTATACAAAACCTGTGTGATCCTCTAATAACATATCTGTTTATTGAGCCATCAACAAATGAGTGATCAAATCCAATACAAAGGTTATTGAAAGAGGATTTTGTAGTTATTCTACTATATGTAGGTGGCATGCTTGTTGTGGGGCGGAATGCCTCCCGAATGGTAGAGTAAAAGCAGTAGCTTAAGAACTCCTTTTGTCATGATAGATTTGAGACTGACAAAATAAATTATTGGTATAAAAATATTTTACGACTAGAATATAAAGAAACTTTGGATGTCCTAAGAGAGCAACATTAAAAAGGAGCTCCACTACTTTGACATAGAAAATTCCAAATCAATGAATGCTCTACTTGTCAATTACTTTAAATTGGACACTTAGTAGTATCCCTCTATGGATGATGAGAAGTCTAACATGAGATGTGTTCTTTATTCTTCAACCATTGGTAGTTTAATATATATAATGGTTATATGATACCAAATATAATTTATACGGTTGGAATAGTTAGCCAATTCTTTCTTAATCTTGGAAAGAAATATTTGTTCACCGTAAAAGAGATATTAAGGTATCTTGAGGAAATGTTCAAGATGTGTTCATGCTTCGGAAATGGCAAACCACTTCTGATCGAGTACACTAATGTAGACATAGTGGGTAATGTTCACTCTCAAAAATTTACTTCGAGTTGTTTAGCTATGTTAGCACGGGAAACTATATTTTGAGAGTCAAGGTTGCACAAATACATTTCTCTGTTTGCCACTAAAGTGTAATATATTGTAGTGACGGAAGTTAGTAAAGAGATATTGTGGATAAGAAAGATTATTCGAGAACTCAGTTTCAACCAAAAGATATATGTGATATTAAAGTGCCATTCATCTTAATAAAAATTTATTGTTTCATTCCAAATCAAGACACACCAATATTCAATATCGTTAGATAAGAAATGTGATTAATTTGAAAATGTTGGGATTGATAATGTATAATTTGAAGAAAATAGATCTTATATGATAACAGAAGTGGTGTAAAGAAAAATTGTTAAAACTTATTGAACGATAATCAGGATAGTGATGACCCCCTAAAAGGTTATGATAGAAAGTTTGTCGGGTTTTAAATCACTTTCTTATAAGTTTTATATCTATTTGACATGTCATCAAATAGCACACCTGATATTACAAGTAACTTGGCTTAATCGAAGGAAATTATCGAGTAGTGCATAATAGGTGCTTGAACTAAGTATATGCACTATTTGACCAAAATAGTAATATCTGATATGTGCCTAAGAGATACACATGCGTATTTTATTCAAAAAGGATGCATATAATGTATACTTGAAAGATGTTCACGCACATTTTTCTCAGTAAATTTGAGCCTGGTTTGTGTCTCTTGCTATGCGAGTACACACAATTCATAAATCCTTTCTAATATAAATCACATTTGACGCAGCTTTAAAACATTTATTGCGATTCATTTGAGTTATTAAGCGCCAACATTGTGAAAAAAAGAAGAGAAAATAGAGTAGAGGAAAAAATTTACCCATTTATTTGAATTTCAAATTATACTTTATTTTTTACAAACCTTGAATACATTATTTTTATTATTATAAAAAATATTTTACTAATTATTTTTCTTTTCATTTATCTTATATTCACTATTGCTTATATTCACTATTGCTTAGGTTTATTATTATAAGATATTATATTCTTGTATTTATTAAAAATTTTTGTAACAAAAATTTATTACATAGTAGATATTTTTCGGAACTCATAATTTCTTAACTTTTTCTCCTCATTTTAAAAATAATTTTCTACATAAAACATTATACCTTATTATTTATAATTGTTATTTTTTATTGTAAATTATTATATTATCTCCTCAAGAATTGAAACAAGAGTTCAGAAACAATCATTGAAGATATTAGTTCTTGACTTTAGGTGTAAAATTTTAATGTTTGGGACCCACAATTATCCTGTTCACTTACATTCATTGGATGTAGGCTCCATGGAAAACCAGGCCATACCCTTTATACATTCTTGCTTCCATTTTGCGTTTGCTCAAACCATTCCCTCACCATCGTGGCTGAAATTTGATCACCACATTCTTTGCCCTTCAGAGCCATATATTTGTGGCACACATTGTTTCTCGATCTACTCTCTTTAAATGACGACCATGGTCGTCGTCTACATGGTTCCAACAATAGCTGCACTAATTAGCACGAAGGTGAGGGCTAATCGCACATATCCATTTGGTTTCAATTTTTTCCTTATACGAAGCCCTAAAGATATTTGATTAGGTTACATGTAACAGGATATAAGAAGCTTTCACAGTATGAATGTTTGGATCAACTTCGGATTCAGACATTCTGTATTTCACAATTCCTTTACCTTAGACAACAATGGCGTGTTGTCGGCCGAGAGGAATGGGAAGATTCACACAACGCTGAATCTTCTTGTCCAGTTGGGGTAAAAATAATTAAAGTTCTCAGTTGTTCTGCTGCATGATGTAAAGCTCTTGACTAACTATATAGTAGCGTCCGATGACATTCCCAGGTTCTACGACGAACTGCTCCTTGAACATACCGATTCTCTTGCTGGAGACATCAATTGAAAGATCCTCGAAATTCGGTAAACCCTCAACTTGTACTCCATCGCCACAGATAACAAAATGGTTTCCAATGATGAAAGACCCCGAGACACGGATCGCAACACCACTGTCACCATGGGCACGACATTGCACCTTCTCGACAACGTGAACGAGTTTCTCCGGAGGCCAGTCACCGGCTAGCGTCATCCGTATGCCGCATAAAGTGACAAAGATATCAGTTGGGCCCACAGATTGTTTCCCGGAAAAACTGTGGAGAATGAACAAGCATGCGTAAGTTTTGTTTCTGATGCCGGAAAGGAGGGGGAAAGGAAGAAGAAGCAACAGCAAGGACTGCAAGGGGGAAGGGATAAGAGAGAACCAAGTGGAGAGAGGAAGGAATATAATTCTCTAAGATATTAATTCAATACCAATGATTCGATAGGGGGTTACATAAGTCTTTGAAAAGAAAACATAATAAAATCTAAATAATGAAATTAGAAAACTCTAATAATAAGGAAATCAATGACACATGAAAACATTTTATCAAAAAACCTAGTGATAACATAACGAAACTATATAATAAGGAAACCCTAAAAGAAATCATAATAATGACGAAAAAACCCTATGAGCAACCCATAAATTAATAAAACCAACAAATGAAAATTTGTCTTCATCAATTTCATTCAATAAATAGAGATTCAGAAGGAGCATAAGGCTGTAGCTACATTACCTCAAAACAGAACTTTCATTGTATAATGTCTTTGTGTGCTGCCAATACTCGTCTGGCCCATCGAAAAGCAAGTAATAATGTATAGTAAGCATCTGCTCGAGAAAACATAGCTAAAATTAACAAGCGGGAGACTACTAATTGGCTAGCTGTATCCTAGTTCAAGTGTAACTGAATATATCTTCTTTTCTTGGTAATTTTTTTTTATTACAAAAAATTGCCGCTCCTACTCTGTGAGCTTAGGACAAACTCTCGGTGCACGACTTCGCCCATAAATACCACGCACCAAGTAAATACAAGAACGAAACCGCAGTAATCGAACTTGTGACCACATACTAAACCCGGATGCCATGAATTGCCCTTACCCGTGTAAATTAAAACTGAACCAATCACTTGCTAAACATTCATCAAATGTCTGAATCAAAGTATAAAGCCGGCATCATTACAAAGTCATTTCATGGAACCCGTAGCTCAGGCATGTAAGCAAGAGGTCATACGAGGGGGCAAATTAATGTTGATTCTAAATGGATGATGATCAGTGATCATCTTCATATCTATGATAAAAGACGGACCGTTCAGCAGCAGCCTATTGAAACTCTCCAGCAATTTAAAAATATGCTCAGGAGTTGTATCTTGATGTCACGCACCTAGAAAAAGAGATTTGACATTTCTATGCCGTCGCAATTGTTTTGAACTCCACTAAGGTAAGCATGCCCTTCTTCATGTGATCTATAGAATAATTGTTTCAAACCCATTAAATTCTTAGTTCATTACAAGTAATACCGTCGATACGACCGATATTTGCCCCCAATTTATTTTGTTCTACTTGGTAGAAAAAGGTTTGCACCACATATGCCCAACACCGATATAGCCACCATGATTTACATAAATACTGATATTTTAACCCACCGAGAGACTTGTAACATAAGACTTACAACAAGTCATTATAACAGTTTGAACAGTACAATGAAGATAGAAGGTGTTAGGGACTCACATCTGCCAAATCCTTCATCCTTTGCACTGGATCAAAGACACCCCGTACATATGCAGCCAGGTCTACTTGTGCATTCTCATACTTTGTAAGAAATGGATGTGAGAGAAGCTGCAGCCAGAAGGAAAAAAAATCAGGACAAGCCACATAAATCACTGACTAAAGTCAGTAAAAAGTGAACAGTATTGACATTTGAGTCTCTAGCATATACAACAAGCTTAAATGACATAATTTCTTGGGATGCTGCAATTAGGTTCCCTTTTACAGGCCATCTCTCTTATAGTCTACAAATAGCTCACCTGCTCAGCTGTTGGCCTAGCATCCCCATCCTTCTGCAGGCAAGCATCAATAAATGAGCAAAATTCTGGTGAAAACTCGTCTCTTGGAGGTGATGGCGATGGGTCATCCATGATCTGCAGCAAAAAATGTTAGATGGAGACAAAACAAACACGTCGTGAATCACGTTACTTTTACATGGAATTTTTATATATCACCTACAACGGAATCATTATCTATTCTACATGTTGCCAACATGTATGGGGTTCTTTGCAGGGGGTTGATCTTCTTACCAAGACTTTCTTAGCATGAAATACTGTATTTTGTAGCCAATTATAGATCAATCCAGCGGATGAGGCATGCATGGTAAAGGGAGCTTTTGAGCTGGTGATTGAATGGGGAATGTCCAAAAAGGTGGTTAAAGCAAAAAGATTTTGACCCGCAGAAATGGAGAGACAGAACCCTGGAGAAAAATATAGATGCCATGAATTTTACAATAAACTAGGCATCAAAGATGGAAAGAGATATATGAAAACTTGCTAGGCAAACGAAAGAGAGAAGAAATTCTGATAACATTAGACTATAAGAAATGAAAGAATGTGAAAATTAGACCAGATAAACGAAGCATTTCATCCCTGTTCTACTGTTAAAAATATCTTTCTCATTCTATATCCTATTTGGATAATGTAATCATTTCTTGTTGAATGTGTTACAACTTACAAAGATAGTTATGAACCCAAATTGACTTCTACAAAAGCACATTTAGAGGTTTAAATGGACAAGGCATAAATGAGATATCATTTTTCCCCCTTACTGAAAGTTTTGTGCCATATAGAATTAACACATTGCATCAAGAACATAGGGAGTGACAATAGAAAAATCAAGCAAAATCCTGATGACTGATGAGTGAAGGAGATATTCCCAATTGCATTGTTGTGTAGGTGCCAGATTACGGATTAGGTAAAGTCCTAAAATCCCGTGTCATCATTCTAAGAAACTTGGGAACAAATCCTGCCCACTGGTCAATGGAAGCTCCTGTTGTGTTGCCCACCCTGGGGGACCAAGAAAACAGTGTAATGTTGTTGAAATCAATACCATATCGAATGACATTATGGGATTTCAGGAAAGAGTAATTGAACAATGATTTTGACGCAAGGCAAGGGCATCATCCCTAATCAGTTTGGTTTTGACGCAATATTCAAACTCAAGGCTTTGTTAATAATTCATAAAGCAGACTTCATATAATCAGGTTGGTTCTACAGTAAGATGATGATTCATATAGCAGAATCATAATATGAGACTCAAGACTTTGTTATTGTTGAAATTAAGCATCATAAGCAAGTGATAAGCTAATTAGTGAACCTGTTTGTTACACATGGAAACTTGCAAAATTTCATGGAACCATGCATGCAGCAACTTGAACTTCTAGTTAACTCACTTTTATCAAAGCAGGAGGCAAGATGATTTGGAAAAAAAACAATACACAGTAGGATGAACAGAATGCCGAACTCCAAGTTTTAAAAATAACAGAATAGTAGCATTGAAACTCTATTCAATTAGAAGCTTTGCAGCCTAAAAGCTGGGCCAGGTGTTGATAACAGTATCTGCTACTTGATTGGCAATTTTTCGGTTAATCCCAACTATCTTGGGACACACACGAGTTGGTTGCTTGATCAAGATAGATCAAAAGCTGAGTGAAGGGAAGCCAAGTGAAGGGTTCTTGTCGTGGACAATCCCTATCATCCATGCCAGTTATGCGTTAACAGTCAACATTAATTTGATATAAATCTAGAAGCAGTCAGCAAATGATAAACATCTAACTAGCAGGACGTATATAGGAATTCGTGAAACCATATGATAGACAGAGACATATATAGGAATCCATGCCCAGCAATACTAGCTCTCAAGAAAATAGGGAGAGACATGTTTTTTTATGCCTGTACCAATACCATCAATTTGGAAGCGATTCCTTCATACTGGAAAATGCAGAATTCAGAAAGGTCTAAACTATGATACTCTCATTCAAGATTTAAGCAGAAATCTTCACAGAAAAAAATGCTAATCAACATAAACCAAAAATTCTCCAACAGGAGGCACATTACCTGCAACATAAGATTCACAGGTCCTTCATTAGCTGTGTAAGGAAACTTTCCAGTTCCACACTCAAATAGCGCGAGGCCAAGGCTCCAAATATCAGCTGGATATGAGTAAGTTTCATTTCGAATGCGTTCAGGTGACATATATGTAACTGTTCCAACGAATGTAGCACACTGGAACAACATTAGGAATCTCAGCAACACATCTTAAACTGTTATAACACTTTTAAATGGGAAACAGAGCAACCAGAAAACAAATTAAATTCATTCAGTCATAGGCACAAAATTTGAGTCCATAATCAAGTAGCTTTCAACTCACCATTGCCACAGAATTTTCTAACCCAGCACTTATACCAAAATCTGTTATCTTGGGCTCCCCCTTCAGATTTACAAGCAAATTTGCTGGCTTTATATCTCTATGTACTAAATGTTGAACTCCATGCAAGTAATTTAGTCCCTTGAAAAATATAAAGAAGATGAAAACTTAAGCTGAAACAACATAGCATGTTGATGACATCCTGCACCGCAAAAGGAATGATAAACCTGAGAAAGGGAAAGCATTCTCACATGCAGGAGCTTTCTAACCATAGATGAAAGAACCGGTTCTGGAATATGCTTCTGCACTCGTAATATATCAGCCAGGGATCCACCATCCATGTACTCTAAAGCAATGCTTATTTGTCCAGAGTCCGGATTATAAAATGCCCCATAAAATTCTACCAGAGCTTCATAACAAGGTGCCTCGCACAGTGTTCTTATCTCAGTTAGAAGCTGTTGCCGTTTCTCCTAATATACACAATGTATAAAACAACTGAACCAGTAAATAATTTGTCGTCAATGCTACAAATGCCAACATTCCAAATATCATTTGTAATGCTACAAGCACGATGCAGGCATACATTAGTTGCTGCACTTAGGTAATGTTGAGTTCTTTAGATAAAGAGAAAAAAAAAAGCCGTTGCTTATATTTATTTTTAACACTGTAAGCAAACCAAAGGCAAGATTAATCAAAGGATAAAACACATTGCAAGCCAACAATTGTTAATTTCCGAAACATTTTGTATTGGAAATTGATAAAATGGATGCAACTGCAGAGACACAGTTATGCAGTAAATGATGAGAAGAGTTTGAAACCTTCAGCAGATCAGCAGAATAGGATTTAAATTAGAATTTTTCATCTTCTTTCTTACATAAAAGGAAAAGGAAACATCTTATGTAGCACAAATATTTTTCATATCTACTCAATATGCTGCAGAGAAAAATCTGCTTCAAGAATTCAGATACTACAGAAAAGCAAGGAAATTCTATGATTCTAACAAAAAGTTAAGAGTTCAAATTAGAACAAAAAAAGGGTGGTCCAATGCATGAGACTCCCACATTGTAGGATCTAGGGAGGGTCAAATATATGCAGCATTACTGCAACATTGCAAAGAGGCTACTTCCATGGTTAACCTTTAGGTCACAATGAAACAATTGTACCATTATCCCAAACCTACCTTCTCAGGATTTAGGTCATCATACCCAAAATTTCTTTTTTATTAACTCATAATCAAATTTTTGTAAATATATGAAAGAGTATACAATAATTATGTATTTGGCATTAGGGCCTTATGAAGAATACTGATTCTCCAATACAAAGGTATCAAATGAGAAATATATATGGAAGCAAGTGCTATCCAAGAACAATTTGCTGCAGACCATGACCCATAAATGCTGAAGGCGTCCCTTCATTAGTTGCAGGAAGAATCCCCATGAAATTCACCTAACACCACATCTTCACAGTTTTAAACATTACACTTGAGAAAAAAAGAGTTCGATGAAAGCTGTGAGAACCTTTTCAAAAATATTGATCTTCTTCAAGGCAATAATTCTATGTGCAGGGATGTGAATAGCTCTTTGAACAATACTGCTTGCACCGCTGCCTATAGTTCCAAATACCCTCATCTCATTGGAAGCACAACGATAAGTCTTTTCACCATGATCAGTTTCATCTTCAGATGAAGATGAGCATTTTTGCAATCCTAGTTCATTGAAATTGTACACTCCATATGATCTGCTCAGCAAGTTAACAGTTGCACCATCTGACAGCTTAACAAAACCAGAAATTCATAAGACAAAACATTGTATGATCACTCGCAGTTGTCAGCTAGCAGTAAAAACAGATTACCATATAAGAGTCACCACCATCCAGGGTATTTCCAGCTGAGAAGCCTTTCTCGGCATCAAATAATGGTGTAAGCTTCTTTTTCAACTCCTCTAATCCAGACATAACGAATAACTTATTTTTCTGTTCTCACTTAACAGAAACCTGAAAAAAACTCCATCTCTGCACAGCAAAATTTTCTCTATCAGCAACGGTGATGATTAGACTAGGATAAACTATGGGATAAAAAGAAAGGATTTCTTCACTGGATTATTTAAAATATATATCCTTGAAGTCTCCAACTTTATGCTTACTGTGCAGTGGTTTGAATGAAACTGTGGCATTTGAGAAACATTTAAACAGCCAGAGGATATCTTGAAATACAAAACCACTATAAATCTAAATATATTGTATCTTGATCATGACTTTCTCAGATGAAAGCAACATTACATGATCACAAATTACAAAGACTATGAAGGAAAGACAAGTTATTTATTTCACACAAACAATAGCAGTAATCTTTAAGTTTATAAAGTTTAAGGTTCATGTCATTGTCATGGTCACTTGCCTTCTCCCACCCAAAAAAAAAAAAAAAGGTAATAGATAGTTTAAGTTAAAAAATATGACTAGAATGTATCCTTTTCAGCTGAAAACAAAAAACACAAAAGATAACAAAAAAAAAAAAGAAGCAAAGCAGCCTTCCCTTCTCGCTGAAGGTCTGTTAAAGACAATCAGTTCCATAGTGAAGCCAAATATATGATATAAAGAGGGTAAATTGATTGTAAATAGCAGTAGGATGATGGTGCAGCAACAGGATAACTTCATCGTCATAAATTGATTGATTGATGATTGGCTGGTAATTACTAATGGATCTCAAGTCAACTTGTTAATTAGCAACTGCTATACGATTCAAATGAAAAAACCTTAAGTTAGAAATATAATTTGACAAATGGAAAACGAAAAATGAAACAAATCTATTGAACAAACTTTAAGTTTCTAATTTAAGGCATGTAGAATATAAGTTGAAGAATTTTCTGTTTTTCCAAATTGGAAAACAATTTCACAGTTTTCTGTAGAGAAAGAAAACTGCAAGTTTTGAACTTGGAAATAGAAAAATGCAAAGCAGAAAACTGCTTTCTGTCACTGGACAGCCCCTTGCATTTCCTAGAATTAGTATCTATCTTTTAGAATACATAGTTGTGGTGGATTTACATTAACACGTAGTAGAATTGAAGAATAAACCTAACCAATTATGGTAACTTTAGGCTAGGATTCATAGATAAAAATATCAACCAATATTGTATATATCAGGCAATATATATATAGATATTAGGCTCCCAATACCAATAATTTTCGATACCGCGACAATATCGTGATATGTTATCATATCGGCGATATCAGTTAATATGTCCGATATCTTGCCGATATATCAGTTGATATTTTGTTGTCAATTTACGATTCTCAAAAGAATTTTTCTTCCTACTTATGAACACAAATACATAATGTCCGATAAGTTCAATCCCGACGCCTATATAAATATTTTCGTCCATGTTGGGATTCCATTTTTCAATGGGTTGAAGTGCTTTACGAACTTCATGAGGAAAACCATAGAAGTACACCAGTGTAAAACAACGGTGATGGAGGAAAACGGTAGATATCTATAATGCTACTAATTTCTTATGTGTTTTGATCCAAAATACTAGTAGAGATATACATAATTAGAGGTCTCCACTACTAAACACATGTTTGGTTTTCGTAGTTTTCCTCACTGACACGCAAACGCAGAAATTTGTTGTCATTCAATTTTTCACATTTATACATATTAAAAGGGGCCTAATTCAGCTTAGAGTTTAATTTCCAGTTGGTATCTAATATGCTCACGTAACCAGTCATTTAAGAACACGCAAAGTTTGCAAATTGAATCAAATAAATTACCGATTTCCAATTATTTCCCGACATGAGACCACAATTCTAAACCGCAACTCTAATAACTCTAAATCATCAGTCACGGCCATCAATCATCATTTATGCTACCAATTAATCACTGAAACAAGTTCCAGTCGACAAGGCAGTAAAACACAGATTAAGTTAACGGACCTGACAGGAACTTCCTTAACGCCTTCGTATCTCAGCTGTCACTGGACGATTCGCATGGTCGACCCACGAAAGAATTCATCCACCACCGCCGTCCCCTCATTTCCAATCCCGTTTGTTCTCCTTCTTTGCTTCGTTAGGAGTTGTGCCTTCATTCACCACGGACAAAGCAACGTCTATTCATCGCCGCCGGTTGACTGTTAGTCGTTAGTTCATCGGCTGGCCGCCTTCTCAAAATCGCGTACCGACTGAAGCTTGTGCCAAGTTCAGTTCAACCAGATCAAAGGTTTACCACCTGCAGCAGCTACTTCCTTGAAATTTCAGGCTTTCAACGTCGCTTAGAAGGGGTGATTAACGAATATGTAAGTTTTCGGTACTAGAGGTTCAAAGGTTCCGCAACAGACATCCCAAGCGTTGTCTGAGCCGCGAATAGTTCTGACTGCCGGAAGCACTACTGGGGACCGAGATTTCCAAGACCAAAATGGCCATGTCCGAGGACAGACGCTATTGAAAACCTAAAGGCTCAGACCAAGCTGGCCGAAAACTGAGGCTTATTATGTCCCCCACAATAATCGATTTATCGTATAAAATATTAATCACTTCAGTATTACATATAAAAATAAATTAAATATTAAACTATTGATTTTTTTAACTTTAATAATAATACCGTTTGATGTATTATCATTTTTACTAT
>JAOVVI020008488.1:0-14160 GCA_028571085.2 Nepenthes alata
ATTTCTCTAGAAATGTTGTTTGAAACACGTCCTAAGAAATCTCATCATTGTCCTATCCCAAAATGTGGCATTGAGTAGCTCACCACCGGCTGGCTTTACCGTCCAATTTATATGCAGCAAATTTAACTTTATCGTCTTTCGGGCAACCGATCACCTCAAACACCCTTTCGATCTTTTGAATCCAGTTTTCAGCCTTTATTGAGTCAGATTTGCCCAAAACTTTTGGAACATGCTCTTCCTTAGCAGGTTAAATGGCGTCCTGCCTTGGCCCTACTCGGCCATCCTCCTCATAGCATCCAAATCATGATTCTGCTGTTGGATCATCTTATCCATAATGTCGATCATGCGACCCATCATAGGTAAGTAATCGTCTTCACGATTGGAACCCGAGCTTCCAACACCAGAATTTCTAGTATTCACCATAGTAAATCACCAATCATATGAAAGATTTAATCAATAACCTTTTCCAAAATTGACCCAAAATTTACCTAAGACATCTCTCCTTATGACTTCTCTGATACCACAACTGTCAAGAACCTGACATATAGCAGGTCCAATAATAATATTTTACAAAATTAAAAATTCTAAATAAATTCAATAATAAACGATGAATCCCAAATCCTGTTGCGACAAAACAGACATATATAGGACCTAACAAATCATAACTCAGCACTGTATCTCATTGGACATACTCATAACAAATCATAATCCAAAATAAAATGTCATAATCCAAGTCATATCATATAACAAATCATGATTCGATACCATATCCAAATGAAATGTATACTGAACGAAACTATGTTCGGATTCCAATCACACACGAATAAATAGAAGCCAGAATGAAATTATATAAATCAAATCATTTTCCAGGACAAATCACATATCCATAGGTACATGACTGACCAAAATCTAATTAATGGGCAAACCTGCGAATCTCAAATCAAAGTCTAAATACAAGTCCATGCTAAAATACAAAGCATGCACGAAATAGGAAAATCAAAGATTTTAAAGGACTAACTTGAGGAAGGTTTACACATACTTCTGGTAACTTTAAGCCAATCCATTTACATTTTAGGCCAACAGGTTAGGCCATCTATGAACACTGTTTCCAATAGATACGGAACAAGCTTACTATGTGTTGCCACCCGTGGCATTGGGTGCAATCATCAAGTTTATCTGATATATTAGTACGTTCGAATGTATTATTTTCATTAATTACCTTAGGATGGTTCTTATTAAAACACAAATGAGATAGGTACAATTACGAACAAAGTTTCTTCCTATTGGCCGAAGAGAGTCATAAATATTTTCCTATCCGGAATACAAATATTTCCTTGTCGAGAACACAATCTCCCCGTTGGGAGAGGCACCACATCACATTTCGAATTGGATCACATATCGAATCACAAAGGTAGTGATCTCATCCCCGGGTAGCATACATGTGGACTAATGTATGACCCATGCAGGTTTCATATCCATTTTCATACAAATATACTGATATAGAACATATATGAACTCAGATATTTATATCGGTTTTCATAAAATCATAAAACCCGAACAAAACCCTAGATCGACCGGTAAATATAGTATGCATGTTCACGGGAAGTAAATAGGGTAAATAAAAATAACATGCATATGTACAAAACCTCCAAAACGTAAACAAACATTTTCAGACACGAAACCAATCAAAGATAAGGCTTTTAGATACTTGTCTTAACATTATACCAAGCAGATCTAATAAAAGGATGCTTCAATTCACTCGAACTCCCCCTTCTCTCTCATCTTTCTCCCACTCTCTCTCTCCTCTCTGCTTTCCTCCCACGCGTTTGGCAAAATTGTGCCCCGTGCTCGCTTATATAACCAAAATGGCACTCAAGCATCAGCTCTGGCATGCCTCGAGCACCACCAATCTAAAATCGGCGCTCAAGCGCGGCCTTGGGCGCACCTCGACCGCCTGTTCTCGACAATCCAAGCCTCAGGCATAGCTCGGGCGTGTCTCAGGCGCCGTTCCTGTAGATCCGATTTCCTTTAAAATTTTGCAATATATAATTATTCTAAACGTATCCAATTAATCCAAAATCACAATCAATATAAAAAAAAACCAAATGAGGATCCAGGTATTATATCTACAAGAGACATCTCCATACCGGCCCACCAACCAAAGTGAGAAGTCGCTTCGGAAACTGTCTGTGGCACAGTAGGAGGGTCCAAGGCTAACAAAAAAGCATATAACGCGGTCAAAACATGAGTATAGGAAATAGCATCAAATAAATAATATTTGGCACAACTACGATGACTTTTCCTTAGTGTAATCGGTAGATTTAGGTCAAGAATCATAGGAGTCGTATGATTTGTAGACAAAAGGATCGAATTGTTAGGGACCGGATTAGGAAAAGCTACATGAGAGCAACCAAACACCAGATGGGACCACGAATGTAGCTTTGAGAAGAGGCTGTGGTGGAGGAGAAGGCTTGACTGCAAAGGATGACTTAACTGACACTAAAACTCGAGTGGTGAAGAAATGACGATAGTATAAATTGCGGGAGATGGTCCTACTTCCAATTGTAGTGACCTCTTGAATTATGATAACTCCTATCAATCATCCTCATTGTTATGAGATCCTGAAATTCACAGCTTATAGGATAATATTACAAAATAGTGATTCGGTAAATTTATTAACAAATAATAAGTTATACAGAAATAACAAATATAATACAGATGAAAGATTAATAGTGGTTAAGGGCACAACACCAATAATCGCAACACCAATAATAACAGCAGGAAGAGTACGGTATGGTATATGACAAGGTAATATATTTGAGGTCGTAGTCATATGATTCGACACCAGGATCAATGACCCAAGTCTGGGACGTAACCAAGAGGCAAGCGGCAATAGGGTTATCTAGTTGAACACGTGTAGCAGTGGTAGAGGTATCTTGACCAGCTAATAAACACAAATTGTCATCTGCAGATAAAGTTATCATTTTGGTCACTGGTGGCTATTTGTGGTCAAGATCTCCCTTAGATGCGACTGTGGCATATGGCTTAGAAGGCATTGTTGGCTTGCTGTGTAGCTTCCATCATTTATTCTGTGTGCAACCAATGCCATCAATGTAAAGACATGAGTTTCCCATCTCATCTATGACTGTTTTGGCCTATTACTTAAGCCATCACCTTGATCAGCAGACGAGATGTGATTCACCAAAGTTGTTTGATCTATGAGACCAACTAGGCAGCAAGGCATCTCTATCAACACGGAAAATGAGAGAGAAAACATCATTTAAGGAGGGTACTATAGCACTCACTAAATTTGGGAACGAGCAAAGTCAAAATCGGGCGGTGTAAGAATAAGAAGGATTTTCAGTGCTAGAATAATAAACAGATCAAATTAGTTCTTTTCTTCCCCATCTACATGCACGGATTGACACAATCAATAAAGCGAGCAATCGAAAGATGCTATAAAACAAACACTTGCATGTCTCACTCTAGCTTATCCTCTTGATGGAAGATGTAATAAATTTTTGTTGTGGTAGTTCTGTGGTTGTGAATGTTGATCAATGGAGATTCCTATGCGCTCTAATTAACTACTCAAATGCACATATTCTTTCATGCAGTATCCATAATGTAAGTTTGGTTACATTTTGGTTTCATGCATTATGAATACCATAAATTCGTTACATTTTGTCTTATTTTGGGAGAAACTGGGGCTGTCTTTCAAAATGATATACTTGATGGGGACCCTCTTGCATGGCAGGTATTTTCGTAGAAACTAGTGAATGAGTAAATATTTTGTCCAGGAATGGTATATGTATATATGTTTTGCAACTCCACCATGCTAATGCTACTATGTGAGGGTATGTCTTAGTACAATGGTAAAATTATTTCATTATGGCTTAAATATCATGGGATTCAAATAATAGAAATAGTCATCTACAAGGCAAAAATAAGATTACGTATATCTAATACTTTTTCAAACATGATGAGGTGGGATCCTTGTGTAACTTGTTCCGTCGTGATGCTACTACATGGCATACCGTGTAAACAAGTTCATGCTTCCTTAGTTGTTTTCTCAAATCCATTGCGAAATAGAAAAAAGAAAAATTATGGTTCTTACAAAAATGTCCAGATCAAGATTTTTCCATGTTTTTTTACCTATTTCATTTACTTTGTAGGGGGAGAGAATTTTGGAAAGCAACTGTTTTTTAGCTCAGATATTGTGTCATCATATTGATACTACTAGCTTGCTTGCAACAGTAGTGATTGATATTCCAATTTATGATTCACAGGAAATTGCTAAACGGCTGCCTCGCCCAGCCTCATTGTGATCTGTAAATCACGTATCAGCCAAACACTGACTGCCTGTGCTGTGGCTGCCACTTAACTGAAATGTCAAGTTGGTTGATGCCGTCCCACGATCTGTTATGGCTTGGCATTAGCTTCGTCCTACCTGCTTCCTATAAAGTGTGCAGAAAAAGGCAATGATGCCCAAGTTATGTAACCAAAAACTTTGTACTACACATTTTCTAGTTGACATTTATGTAAATTTGTGTATGCAGAATGTGTGTATTGGGAAGGGGAACGGTTAGTAGGTTATCACTGACTTTGTCTATTGGAAGTAGATGGTCTTACCTTTCACGCCTCTCTTCCAACAAGCCGAGCTCAAGGAAAAATCTCTATTTGAAACAGGTACATGTGCTTATATTTGATTAATAAGTTAAATAAGCTTGTGTCTAACAGTTATTTGGGAGAGTTTTTTAATGTCTCATTTGGATGCCGAATGAACAGAGCCTGGATTGGGCAGAGGCTTCTCCTTTGAGCAAATATTTGGGGCACTCATAATGCTTTGGAGTTTTTTGCTTCAACCAGAGCATGGTCATGTTTGTACCATTCTTGGTACCTTGGTGGGTTGGGGACATCGTGCCTGTGGGCATTAGGGTGCTAATAGCGCTTGGGACTTATTCCTCCCAGCCAGATCACTGGTGCACTGCTAACTTTCCTAGTATATTGGTTAGTCAGGGAGGTTTAGCCTATGACTAAATTTTAGGACTTTGTTTGCTTGGCTGAGGTGTGAACCCATTGGAGATTTAGCTGAGGAAGTATCTATGACCATCTATTGGTCATCCTTGACATTGTGCAGCTCTGCAAGGAGTGGAGAACTTCATATTTTGGCGAGGGATTAAGGTTATTGCTCTGAAGGCAACTAAGATCCACCTGTCTAAGATGTGGTCGACTGACAGCAGGTCTACTATCATAAAGGTGATGATCTGGGTGGATGTTTTGGGATTGATCCCTACTGTGGTCTCCAAGTTAATACAGCCTTTGCCAATTGATTCATTTTCAAGCCCATACAGTGGGCCATCGTTTAGGCGTATTCATTATTTTCCTTTGAGGTAGAGAGTTGATACAACCAGTGTGTGAGAGTAGGGAAAGATCACATGAGATCCAGTCTTTTTCCACAAATTGAATATTGTTCGGCTCTATTTGTCTTATCATCGTTCTAGGTGCTTGGGCCTCCTGAAGGCCTGGTGGAGACCATAATGATGAACCCTGCTACGATTATGTTAAATTGTGGCTCAGGTGCTAGAAGAACTTTTTCTCCAGCTTAGTCTCCCACCAAGTTCTGAGTCTCTAAGGAATCTCGGGTTAGTCTTTATTGCTTGATGAGGGATACAAATCTCCTCTTTAACGTGTTGCAGTCTTCTATAGTGTGGGCCATGCCCCGATTGAAGTGGCAGGACTTACTCTTATCTTGGGCCTTACAGTTCTTCAGCGGTCTCAACAACCTTGCTTGTCATTCAATATTTGCATCGGTATGTTCTCCCAGCTATCATCTAGCAAGGTAAGACTATATAGTGGGGTGCAGTGGCAGCCTGTGCTTGAACTTCTCCTATCGCCTTGTGGCCTTGCACTGAACTTGTGCTGTGGGGTGGCTTGCTGTGAATGATTCATGTTGTTGTGGTGGTTGCCACATGTACTGTTCTTGTCATGGTTTTTGGGGTGGCTCATACCTTTCCTTGGCTGGTTATGTCTTCTTTTCAACCCAAACATTTGAGTGGACTCTCATTTCATTCTATCGAAACAATGGCTTTGTCGTTGAAGATGAATGTTGCAACAAGCTCTTGCAGGCCTGCCAAGTTCTAAGGTCTGCACTCTTAGATAGTCCTAAAGAAAAGTATGGGAAGTAGAGTTCCATGAATATAGTATAAATTTATAGAAATGGAAAGAGTAGAGTGTTTGACAGATAAAGGGAAGATATTTAAATATTGTTTCTTTCATAACCTAGTGAACTAATTAATTATAGGCTATTTCTTATCTTAGGATAGATCACTTTTGATCAATGATTAGTAGGTTATCACTCCTTTCTTGAGTATAGGAATTTGATTTCACCAATGAGTTGGCCTATATAGATGACTATTTAAACAAAGAGAGTATCCTTTCATTGAGAGTGAAATGAGAAGACGATTTCCGATGCCTCTGCATTAAAGCATGCTCGGAAATTTTCTCAAACTTTCATTTGACTAGAGAGATGCCATGGGTGTTCTTAATCTTCGGCTGGATGCAAGTGTTTCTTGAAGAGCTCCTTGAAGGAGCCAATAGAATTTGACTGCAAGCTAAAGAACTGTCCGGTGTCTTTTCATTGAGAAGGTCGCGCACGTGTCGAAGTAGACAGGTTTTGAATGTGATAATGGATTTATAGATGATCTTATAGATTATACTTCCCCCACAATAGCAGTTAACAGCAGACATAATCGATCCATCTTATTGTTCGATGTTGGGAACCCTAAACTTCTTAGGGAGTGGTCTTACTGGTATTTATTGAATAAAAGGCATTCGACTTATCTGCATTGCAATAATCCTTTACAAGGTATATTTGCTAGCTGATCTGGTTTAACTGCCCGAACTGGTTGGGCAAATAAGCTAGGCTGCTCCGGTCTATTGAGTGTGTGAACATCCTCTTCTTAGACTATAGGCCTCTTCAATATGTTGACGCTGGCTATATAGGGGTTGGCCTAGTTCCATGGATTTAGCTTTTAGAACGGCCATAATTGTTGAAAGCTTGGACGTTTTTTATAGGATGAATGGCCAAGCTTGGCAGATACGTTTTGTGAGTTATTTGGTTTCATCGATATTTTGCTGATTCCCTTGATAGATTTGTAAACTTTTGTTGACGGACTTCTTTATTTGACTCTCTTTGAAGAGGATCTCTACCATGCTTATTTTGTTGGGGATCAAATTGACTAAGCATTCAAAGGTATTTTTAATTAGATAAGCTCGTTTGAACTCTGCCGTCGCAGGTTGTTGCCCTTGTTGTCTCCTGGAATTTCAATGTCAACTTTTACAGTACGCAGCCTCCTTTGAGTTATGAAAATACGAATATATATCTAGATTATGGACCTCACAAATTTGTACATTTTGTTTAGCGTCGTATTGAAATCCACAAAATGGGTGCATGTTAGTATTTATTTTGATTTTTGCTAATGTTTGTGAACAATCGTAATGACAGATAATGCAAAATTAAATTGAGTCAAAATGTATAAGAACTATATTTATGCCCTAGAAAGAAATAAGAAGCATTTTTAATGATTTCTTGCAATTCTTCTGAACAGGGAATGAGAAAAAAGGCAAGCTGTAGGTCAATCCATGGAAAATGGGCAGGCAGATTTTTTCTTTTTAAATGAAAATTGACAATTTCTTGACTCTCATTTTTGGGTGCACGGAAGTGCCTTTGTCACGGAACTGACAGTGATGCGATCGTTGAGAATGACAGTAATTTCATTTATTATACCAAATTTCTCTGAGGTTAGGGCGGGAGAAGGGGTGAAATGATGAGATATAAAGGAGTAGATGATAATGGCGAATTCGGACCGGTCGGTAGAAAATTAGTGGGGAGAAACCACGAAATTGCTAAAATCCCAGCGTTGTTTACATAGAGAACTAGGGATTGGACTCCAACTAAAAGCTAACTAGTAAGCCCAACAGCACAATATATATTCAAATATTCTGATAGCATTTGATTAAAACATGTCTTTATCCTCCATGATCCACAACTGGGGGTTGTCATATGCATCTCTGACAACTTAATCTTAAATTATATAGTAGCCAAATATTGCTGGTAGCTCGATCCAGAAAATGTAAACTGCTTTCGTAGATGGACGAGTTATTGGATAAAATAAAGCGATATTAAACTGATCGAGCACCTATATGAGATATTTCAATCGGGCATGCACAGACAAGATGTGTAATTATAGGAAGTTATAGGTTTACCGTGTCATTAACATAATCGTTTATATTCCCAAGCAATCTGCATGCCAAAAGTGGGAGGGGCCTGAGCCTTTGGTATGATTGTTTTTCATAATTGCAACCCAAATTCATCAGATAATCGTATCTTTTTGACCATTTAGTTAATCTGGATTGTGATATATTAGTAGATATCGTATTGAGGTGGTGCTGATTTGACTTATTAATGATATGAATATTTTATTCCCGAAGAGGATCACAGAATACGTGAAGGTTATTTGATGGGATAATGAGAATATTATTTGTGTGTGTAGATTAGATATGGTACTTATACACTACGACTGGCAAGTATCATGAGATCATGGGGTCGCTTGTCAAACTTGCGAGCATTAGGACCTCGAAAGTTACCCAGCCGTGGACAGGCGTGTGGATTGAAGGTTCACAGTGATGTATAAAGTCCAAGGAGACTTTTGTGACATCTTGTATAAATGGGACCTCTTTAATGATGGGTTCTTAAGCTATTGTTGATACTTGGATTTAGTGGAATCCAATTTGTGTCCTTGAGTATTGTTGTCATATGGCTTTGAGTCGTGGATACAGTAGGTTGTTGAATCTCAGATAATTATTGATTTATCTTATGTAATTATTATATTATTAATATCCGAGGCGTTTTATTACATTCGGTTATTTTATTAATTTATTTACTTGTTGGGCCTTAAGCTCACTCTTGCGTTTTGTTGGCTCCATAGTAAAAGTTATGACAGGTTAGAAGAAATTAAGTTGTGGCTGAGAAATTTCGGGATAGAGATGATCTTGGGATAAGAAGTTCGTGACAGGAAACTCTAGAGTTAGAACGATTGGTCGATATTTTAGTTAATTATTTTATCGGAACCGTGTTCCTAGACTTATGATTTTGTAGACATTTATTGTCTTAAAACATTTATTATGAGAATTATGATCATTATATTTAATGATGTATTTATGAGATTATTTATGATTTTGGATTTTTACATGACAGTTTCGGGTTGGGTCGGGTTATTTAGGCTCGGGGCGTCACAATGTTTACCTAAACATTTTATGTGAAACTATACTGTTAAGTTATTGAGATAATTCTGAAGCTTTCTGAAGGTTTATCTGTATGAGTTTGACTGGCTATCGAGACATAATGAGCTAAGAGTTAAGAGATAAGGATAAGAATATTTTCAATTCTATTAAATCGGTAAGAAATCAGACTTAGGACTGTCATACAGTCAGATAAGGTTCTCTGGTATGTCTCAAAACGTTACTGTGGTAATCGAGGATAATTTCGTCTATGGAGTGATACGTGGTCCGCTCTTCTTCGAGACGTTAAAATCTGGAGGATAGAATTCTGAGTCTGACCTGCCTTCGGGAGGTATTTTTGTATATGATCCCGTTAGAAGGGATACTACTGTACTACTTTTAGCCTCTGATTGTGTGCGAAACACAATTTATCATCGATTATTCGCCCCCTCGGCTAGTAGGGTTTACTAGTTTAGGTTCTTTGGATAGTAAAGTTGGATTTCAAAGAACAGTTAAGGTCGTATACTGATTTATGATTTCTGATACATATTTATATCGATTTATGCTTTTTTCATGGTTCCGTATGTGTTTATGTTCTTTGGCAATTTTGATGATTTTCGCTTTACTACTTTCATGTTCTGTACGAAAGATTTTATATTTGCATGCTTTATGGTACTTTATTGGGTTTCGGTTCGTTCTTGCTATTTGTTTTCCTTCTAGATGAGACAGTAGATATTGTACTGGATGAACAAGAATAGATATAGTTTAACAAAAAAGATTTTTGGGAGCCTCAATGGTGAAGATTTGGTGAAGATTTTGGGAGTTTTGATAGTTTGAATGTAAATGACTAACTTATGGATGAAAATTATATATTTATGGTTTTGGCATGTTATGTATTTTGTTGGAATAATATTTATGCTTTCGCAGGTTTATTTTATGAAAATAGTTCTGCTTCCGCTATCTGATTTTTTTTTAAATTTGTACATGTCCTAGACGACATCTCTTGTTTGAATGTGATGTAGTAGATAGGAATATTAAACTGGAGCCATGGATGTATATATGGCGTTAGATAATCCTGTGTTGTGTTGTGGATGTATGTTGAGGATTATTTTATCTGTATGTCTTATTCAGATTGTGCAATTTCAGGTTATTTGTATTGGTTTTTGTTCAGTTATAAAGAAAATTTTGTCTGATTTTCTATAAAAATATTATATTATTTTATTTTTGGTATTAGTTTTATCTGTTTATTGATGTAGATTATTAGAGGAAAATAATCCGTTCCGTTACACATTCCAGGCCCTTCACTTATTGGCAACTTCGGCCGCAATATAAGTTCGGGCAATCGCCTCGGACTCCTAGAAAGTCTGACGGTTTTGGTGGGTTAGGTGTTTGAAGAAGTTACCAGGCTCTAGAGTGGTAATGAAAGCACTAAGTTTCTCTTGGTCGATGAGCCCAGATATCCTTCGTGCCTCAGCGATAAAGCAAGCTAGGAAGTGCTTTAGGCTCTCATCTCATCGCTGCCAAAAGCTAGATCAGGTGCTATGGTTGCTTCACCTCCATTCGGTTGGAGGCGAACTGAGACAGAAAGCAATTGGCAAGCTCCGTGAATGTCCAGATGGAGTTTGGCTCGAGGCTGTAGAACCAAAGGGGAGCATCCGATTTGAGTGTCAAAGGGAAGCAATGGTACATGGCGGCCTCGTCTAGGCCCTCAAAGCTTAATAGCATGCAGAAGTAGTTTAGGTGGTCCATCGGATCAGTACTCCCATCATATGGCTCGAGGGTTGGCAACTTGAACTTGTGGGGGAGTGGCTGCGTGCGGATCTCGTTTGCGAAGGGTGATCTCCTCAAGTTTGCGGCCCTCCTGTCAACATCGCCCCTAAAGACGTGTTTCCATATCTTTTCCACCTTCTCTTTCATGCGGGAGGTGGACACGACCCTCTTGGCATTGAGGAAAGTCCTCAGCTCTGAGTGGTTTGGAGAGGGGAGCGCGGCCGTGCGGCTCCTAGCTCATGGTGGCCATGCACTATAGGAGGCTTCTCCTTGGGCTGAGAGCCTCGATTTACTACAGGAGTAATGAGGGTTCTGCCGCTCAAGGCTTTCCTCTCGTGTCCCATGGCTTAGATAGCTCTTCGATCACATCTGAACCCTACTACTCAAGGCCTCCTCGGTCCCAACATCGTCAGGATGTAGGGTCTTCCCAACTAGAGGATTTGGTCTTCAGCTTTTCTTCTCGGAAGCCGATACTGGTGTTGTGGAAGCTGGAGCCCCCAGTTGTTGCACGTCCAAACGGTTGCTGATCTACTCGAGCATTTTGAATATGTCTGCCATCTGGGTTGCTAGCATGCAGATGTCGGGGTTGGGACGCTCACCTGCGTGGCTACCCACAGTTAGGTCGTCACCTTGGGTGGCAGTGTCCCTAGGCAGCACACTAGTCTGTGCCCTTATATTGACCATGTTTGCTGTTATAAGTGTGGTAGTTAGTGGTTGGACTTTTACGTCGTTCCCATAGACAGCGCTAATGATAGGTTCCAAGATCTAGTTTGTGGTACTGAATAGGAAGCCACTGGATCTTCAACTACGGGTCGAGTTGGAGTGGGTCTGGTCTCCGTCTTTGTTAGCTCTGAACTTGCTCATCACAAATTATAAACAAGAGGTCAGAGGATTGGCAGGACAATCTCTCTGGTTTATCCTTCAATTCTCAAATTAGAAATCTTTTTCAGAAAAATAGAAAGATATAATGAGAGGATGTGAATGAATACAATGATGCACGTGTGTGGAAAAAGTGAGAGGAGGTCTAAGTTCTTGTGATGCGCCTGATGGAGAGCTACTTTGAGAGGTGGAGGATTGAGCTCCGACGCATCGCACTTTGTGAGTGGCTTACTAAGGTGCACTCGACAAGGAGCATCTTTGTGAGGAAGAGAAAGAGCTGTGTTCGAGAAAAAGAGTTCGATTTTTTCTAGACTCTTATATCTCTCTCGAGGGTATCCTTAGCCGAGAGTTGTTATATCCCTGTCCTATGAAGGGTGAGGAAATTTATAGTGCTTCTTGGAGAAGGCTTTGGCGCTAAGACTGGTAACAAGTATTCTGCCAGGATTCACCAGCTGCTAGGATATTGACGAGAGCCACTGTGTCAAATGTCGTATTGTGGTGGTGATGTGACTGCTGCTAGTAGTGGCCGACGAGGGCTAGGCTGCTTCTTGTGTGGGTTGGCTATGCTGCCATTGGTCGACGGGCATGGTGGTTTCCCATGGCTGACCACCATCACTATTGATTGAGATCTGTGATGCTTGTAAGGATCAAAATTTCATAAATCATAATCAAGTAAGCTAAACCAACATATATAAAATTAAGATTAATGAACGATGAAAACCCAGAAGTTAGGAACTCACCCCGAGATGCAATAAAAAATTAATTGATGAAACAAACTTAATTTTCGGTTAATAAAAGATAGAATATATGATAGGAAATTAATTCGGTTAATAAATTCTGAATCGATTAGCAATCAGATTAATTTCGGTTGATAACGAGATAGCCCGATTACCAAATTTGTACCCGATTAATAACCAAATTAAGCTCAATTAATTTAATATAACACAAATCAAATAATTAAGTGAAATTCAATATACTCTAGCACCCCACACACACTTGGCAGCCCTCAATTTAACTGAATTTCCAAGAAATCCAGCAAGGGTCCACGGTTTCAGCAAAACAGCAGTAGAACCACCCTTATTTCCAACTAAATTTCCAATAATTCAAAAAGGAATTCACACACACATGGCACAAGACTTCGACACACACATAAGCTCCAAATTTAGCTGAATTCCCAAGGAATTCAGCAACAAATCAACATGGCACCAGCAGCAACAAAAATCAGCAAGGTGCTGATTTCATGCACAGCTCATCAAAGGACTAAGGAAAGTTGAATAAATTTAACCCAATTTCATAGCCACTTGGCAGCTTCTAAAGCCACCAAATAGCATACTGATTAAGCAAATTTAGGGGGATGAATCAGCTCATTTAGGGGGCTATTAAGCTGAAATTTAGGAAGCAAATGGGTGTGCTGGCAGCAGCTTAAATTTTAGGAAATAACTCAATTATTTTGCTTCTAAGGTATATAAGGCTACGTGAGGAATATAAGAGGCAGAAGAGAAGGGAAAGAACTAAAAGAAAAAGGGAAGAAAATAGAAAGAAAAAGATAAAAAATAGAGAGAAAGTAGAAGCTGATCCAGGAGGCAGAGAAGGTTGAACCAAAAGCAAGGGAAGCAACACTTAATTTTTGGCAAGTGTATTTTAATTCCCTTCTTCGATTGCTGTTGATTCTTGTGAATTCTCCTTAAACATTATTGCTCCAATACTTAAATTATTCATGGATTTTATCATATCATCATATTAGCAAGTGAAATACTCGGCTGAAATTCTCAAGCCAATGTCGGTAGCAAATTCAGCTACTGGTATATGGTTGAACCGGCAACTTAATGATTTCTAAATCGGCTCAAATTTGGTGTCCTATTAGATAAGCCTTTGTTCTATTAGCTCAGCCTCTTAGTGATGCTGTGACCAATCGGCTCATAAAAATGGGCTGAACCAGTTACTAAATCGGCTCTCACATCAACAACTGGACTAACCTCAGCAGACTTGCTGATAATTAAAATTTACAGCCTATGAACCTGACCCCAAATTGACCGAACCGGCAGCCATATAAATTTAAGTACCTTGTGGTGATGTTCAAGTGTCACCCTATAAAAATTGGCTCAAAATCGGTCATAAACCGATAACCAAAATAGAAACAGAAACCGGCTGCATCAGAACATTACTGATGTAGAATCTCTAGTTACAATTGTGGTCCAAGCCGGTTAAATTATAAGCTTGAACCAGTCATGA
>JAOVVI020008489.1:0-14159 GCA_028571085.2 Nepenthes alata
AATAAGGGCCCCGCTGCTTATCATAGTGTTCTCCTTCAAGCCTGCACATTTCTGAGACTGCTAATCCATTCATATTATATGGAGTTTTGCAAATCAAAAGAAATTTGACTTTAAGAATGATAATGAATTCCAGAAGGTTTGCAAATAAAGATTGACTTCATTAATTTAGTGGGCTATTTTTTATTGAAACCGAATTGCAACTTTCAAAAAACAAAAATAAACTACTGAGGAGATGATCCTTAACGTTGATTCGTCTAAGAAAGAATCAAGTCACAAAGATGAACCACACTTGAACGTGATTAAAAAATTTATTAATAACTTGCAGCACCATGCTTTATGCAGAGGTTAAAATCAAGGGAATTAATTGGAGTGAAATTATAATAAGTTGCACCATTATAATTTTGTAGACCTGTATATGACATCATCATACAGCAGAATATACTGTCAGAATCGAAGTATTGCCAAATGTCAAACCAATGCACTTCATTACACAAATACATCTGACCAAAAACAAAATCAAATGCGAAGAACGAAGGGAAAAGACAGGTAACTATCTCAACAAAGAGCATATGCATCAAGTTCTATAGTAACCAGCAGATGCACATCAAATTGGAAAACCTGCCTCGTGGATGAAGCAATCCATTGCCATCTACCATCAATAGCTGTCAATATTCACATAAAAACCATATATGTGAAACTGATGAGAAGTATAGAAATTGTAACAAGTTGAGTTCTACATAAAGAAATTTTACAAGAACAAAAATCTCAAGTCAACATAGGAAAGTGTTTTTACTAGTAGAGTCAAATACAAATGAGTCATCACCATTTATTATATGCCCGCTACCAACAAATTTAAGCACACACCTCTATTTGATTGGATTATCCCACCCCAACTTTGTCAAGACAAAGCTGCAAATTCAAAACCCAATGAAATTGGACACACGCCTGTGGGTAGACAAGAGGGGCTTCTTTCTTCATTTTCTTTAGAATTACTAGTTTACTAGTAATATATTTTAGAATTCTTATCATTGACCCGAGGCTAGGCTTATCATTTGTGCATGCTGTGCCACTTGACCTCTCAAGAGACGGTTCCTAAATTGGCCTTAAGTTTTAAACCAGGCTACTGAGAAATAATCTTCTTTTGAAAAGGAGTGAGGTCAGGAAAAGCAAAAATCATTCAACATCGATGATTGAACTTAAGTTTTTGTTTAGTGAACCTCAAGATATGTTGGGAAAGAAACGCGAAATACTTTTCCCTATTCACTGAAACAACACAGAAGAAGAATTGAAATAGAACAATGAACACAAGATTTTACGTGGAAAACCCTTCTCAATCAAGGGAAAAACTATGGGACAGTTCGTCCACTGAAAACATATTTTTACTATGTGAGATTTTGGAGATTACAATCGAGAGCGAAAAGAGAAATCGAAGAACACTCCTTCACCGTTTTTCTCTCCCCTGGTTTTCTCTCGTACTGAACCTCTCCTACACTCTTTCTCTGTGTCTGTGTATATACCTGATTCACACACCCCTCTCACATACAACAAGGAAATTAATCCCTTCCAATAATAAGAATATCTTCTGTTCCAAAAACCGCCTTCAGCGTAACTGTCTGAGATCACGTATCTCCAAGGAATCTGCTGAGTTGGCAACGAACAGAATTTCCATAACGGGCGGCCTGCTGTAGCCCGCCAGAGTTCTTTACCACCGGTCAACACTTCTGTTGACCGTCTGAACAGTTGTCCTCCGGACTTTCCAAAGGAACGGTTAACTTAACCTCCACGATGGTTAATATCGAACCATCTAGGTTAACTGTCAATCTGGTCCACTCCCCATTGACCGTCTGAAGCCTTGCTCACCAATCCGGTCAACTCTCAGTTGACCGCCTGAGCCTTTGCCTGCTAGACCAGTTTAGTTCTAAGTTAATTAGAACTTCTTTACGGGAGTGATCCCCAACAAGAAAGAGTCAGTGACAACTATTGAAGCTCAATCTGAAAGAGATGAAACATAATATGTAAGTGCAGTATTTTCTCTGCTTTTCACCATCTAGCTCTCTCTCACACATTGAACTCTTATGTCCAATGAACTGACAATCTCTGAACATATGGAATCATCTGACTTGGTTGGATTCACTTATGATTTGGATGTTACATTATAGGTTGGATTAAGGAAGACCAGATATCACTTTTGGGGGTTTACTATGAGGAAGAGGAAATGAGGGAGAGAATAAAATGGGAAGAGAGAGGATTTAAAGGCTCATGTATTAATTGAGAGAGTCTGCTTCACCTACCACCCAGAATTTTACACAATATTCACATAACCACTGCTTTTACTCTCTTTTCACGTAATCAATTATAAATTGCATTTCCTTCTATATACCACTTCTTACATTTTTTTGCTAAAGTTCATTAATTTTTTTGAAGCAAAAACTAAAATGTCATTGTTTCTTTCCAAATATAGGAAAATATGCAAGGGAAAACTGTTAATTTCATAAGAGTGATTAAAAGAGTGCAAAGGTGGCTGATTAAAAGGAAATACAATTTGTAGATGCTCCCTGGAAAAAATAAGTGGTGTTTGATGAACAACTGAAGGCGAAATTCTTGCAGGGGTTGCATGATGTGATTAAAGAAACTCCACATAGGGAGCTATAGCTATAGTGAAAGAAATAAAAAAGGAAATTATATTTTAGATTTTATTGTGCTTTATGAACTTGCGGTGATAATGCACATTTCAAGAAGAGAATTATGTATAAGACTAGCCCATTGAAAACTCAAACTGACTATTTCATTATTTGAAAGGGAGATTGTATGCATTATAAGGACTGTAAGATTATTCCTTGAGAAAGCTTGACTACATAAGACACTAGTTGGTTTTAAATATGTAAGAAAGAGGAAGAGGATAATGCAATCAACCAAGAACCTATGTTGGGGCTTAAAGGGTGACCAGCAAAGTCACTTTCGAGAAAAATACTAAAAAAAGCACTGAGAATCCTGAAGGAAGTGCTAATAAGATGTGAGATGCTACAGCTAATTAAATCCAAAGAGCAACTAAAGAGATTTTATTTTTAGGCGATTACAAGGCTATGTATCATGCCAAGACGTCAAGAGAAAGCAGCAGCTAAGAGAGGTTGGTATAATTATAGAAAAACAAGAATTTGAAAGGCGCAAATGTGATTAAGCGGGCAAATAAGGCCGTGAGTAAGGCAAAGTCTTATTTATATAGTGTAAGCAACTTAATACAGAAGTGTGAGAAAATGATGTTGTTAGACTACCAAAAGAAGAGATAGGATAACAAAGACTTGAACTATGTGCATCAAGGATGGTGAGGAGCAAGTACATATAGTAGATGAGGATATCAACAAAAAGATGGAGGAACTGTTTCCAGAACCTTTATTTAATGGAGGAAGGCAGACCATTATAGTGCTTGGGGAGCTATCACTAGAGTCAATCTACAAACCGCCACACCGCAGGCAATAAAAACATGTGTAATGTAAACTTCTTATTCAATAGATGGAGGAAGAAGGAAAGTTGTTCATGGAAGAAGGGAACTTAACATTTAATATTTAGAAACTAAGAAGTACAGACATTGACACTGAACACAGATACAATACCACACTAACATGCTAAATTCTTTTTTTAAAAAATAAGGACACAACAAGCAAGAACACATTAACTATTTTATACTATGCGGAGCAATCATAGTTTATTATTATTTTTAATTAATAAATAGCACTATTTTATACTAAATTAGCAGAAACATGTATCTTGTTTGTTCACCAAAAAGACATCAAAAAGTACTTAATTGAACCATTATAAATGAATTATGCTATAACATTTTTAAGAAAATATTGTAGTAAAGCAATAATATTAATAATGACATCACTTAATAAACTAAAAAAAAAGCTTAATATAGCAATTTTTTTATATTTTAATTAACATCTACATTTTAACTTTGTCAATTTAAACTTTATAATTGGCAAAAGATATCACATATAAGCAAAAAACTTTAATAAAAATGTGTCCAAGGATATCTAAAGCATGTCTAAAAACGTGTCAAAGTGAGTTAGGATTTTTAAAAAGTTTTTTAAAAAAATTAGACATGTCTGAGGGTGTTCAAAACTTGTTGGGACAATACATTCCTCTTATCTTTTGTTCGTTTGTTGTGGTATGCAAGATCCAAATTTAAAGTAACGAAAATCAGACTTATTTTTCGATCGGATACCTGAGTATGGTGGCTCTCTAATTTGTTCAACAATTTGAATCTAGAGGCGCATTAAAATTAGATGAAAATAATTTATTATAACAAAATCTTTTATCTCATTTAGCCTATAATTCAACCAAGCTATATCAAAATATTTTTTAAAAATTAATTTAATACAAAATTTTTATACAGTAAAAAACAAAGAAGTAATTTTTGTTTTTAAATTTGTAATTTTAATCTAATAATAAAATAATTTTAATGTTATCTCCGGATTAAGTTTCTAATTTATATTATTTTGATCTTTTTATTCAGTCTCACTATTTGATTTAATGAAATCTATATTTCATCATGTAAATAGTTTATATAATTTTTATTATAAACTAAATCAAAAAAACAAATCTCTAGTAGGACAAAGAGTGGTGCACTATGCCATTAGTTAATAAAATTAACACAATTTTTTAAATTAAAAAAAATTAAAAAAACTTAAATTATACATAAAAATAAAATTAACTCAAATAAAAAGGCATAAGACATGTTCAATAAGTTAAAAATTGAACTATTTTAAAATGTTTTTTAAAAAATAAAAAACTTTAAAAGATATATTCAAATCCATCTATTTTTTCAATAAGTGTCAGACATCAAGATGCTAGCCCCAGAAGAGTATCCGTGTTTCTTAGTTCAGAAATAAGGGGCAAAGAACAACACAATAGAACTTGTTGGGGGCACAACTAGCTGCTAGAATTGTCATAGACTGACAGCAGGTTTGCTGGCACACCACATTGTAGTGACTAGACAAGGAAGGCTAGAACAAATGTTTAGTGGGAATTATATTAAGGTTAGGTAAGAATTTTTAGGAGTTTTATATATCCTTACCTATACAAACCTTAAACAAAGATAAATAACATTTGAATCGGTATTTTTCAAACATAAAAGAAACTTGAGTATGGCCTTGGTTTAAAAAAAATACTTGTCTAAAGCTTGTTTATGTCCAATTAAGGATTGTTTATATGAGGGCATATAAAGCTCTTATGAATTCTAAAACATCCCTAATCTAATTGCCACTTCGCTCGTGCTCTAGCTAACTAGCAGTCCAACTTTGTAGCTACCTTACTGCCTACCTACAGTGATTCCAGGTAATTGATGGTGCCACTGGCGAGTTCTGTTATGCTGTTTTCTTTGCCCATCTTCTTTTTTCTATCTATTGCATACTAAGCTTACAATTCACATTTTTAACCTTTTTTTTTTTTGCACAGCACATTCCTCCACTGCTAATGGGGCAACATTGGCCCAATCCAACAGTTGATATCTCCCTTTGTGCCTACTATGTTTCCTGCAAGATGGTCACTTTGGGCCCTTTCTGTACTGATATTCTCTCTTTTCTCTCACCCTATTTCTCTGCATTTTGAGTCTAGAGTTTCATGATTCTTTTTCATTCTATCCATTAGTCCTCCATTGCTACGAGATAATTCACGACCAACAACATCCCACTGCTACCAAAATACCCTCAAAGTATGGAACCGGTTTCTCTTCTTGTTTTTTGTTACTTGGTTATAGCCTTCTGCACTGTCTATCTTTCTTATATATGATAATGTGCATGAGTTGTAAATGTTTAATTTCCATTAAACCTTAGTCCCATATAAAGGAACCAATCTTAGAATTCAACCAACTTGAGTTTTAATTCTTGAATTCAGTTCACAATCACATCATTACATGCAGGACGAGGAGTAGGGCTCTTGATGTTAACAATGCTATGTTGGTTTTTCTGATGCACTTTGTTTTAAAACTTGCTTTTTTGCTAGTCTTTTGATGTTTGTCTATCAACATTGGCCTATTCATTTTGAAGCTTAGTTTGTTTATTTGAAGCTCTTGTAACATGAAGGTTGGTAAAGATTTGTCTGGGTGCTTATTAATAGCTTGTTTAGGGGTTCATTAAGGGGCTTGGTTTAGGCATGTTCACAAACTTGAGCAAGGCTTGTATGTTAACCAAGCCAAGGTTGAGAATCATAAATTGAGTCCATCTTGAATACAAGTTGTGAAAGGTTGGTTGAGCTCAAGTTCAATTAGAACAGAGCCAATCCAAGGGTAAACATGATAGTACTGGGTTCAGCTCATTTACCAACCAAGTATTACTGACGAATATATGGATGGCACTAGTCAAATGAGTTGACATTGAGTCAAAAGGTTGAGTTAGGCTTAATGGTGAATGCCGAAGATGGCGGTCATAGTGCAAAGATGAAGATCACTCTAGCAAGTAGGTAATCAGTGTAGACTACTGGCTATTTAGTGATGCTAAGGTGTAGATTGTCCCAAGGTGAGTTTTCTTTTTCTCTTATTTTTGAAGTCAAAATGACGATCAATTCAATTAATAGGTTTGGGGGGGGGGGGAGGAAAATTGTTCTATTGGTATAATTTCATCACATCACATTTTATGGCTAACCAATATATCTGTTCAACACTTTTCATAAGCACAAGCATTTCCATGCATCAAGTGAGGTCACATGAAGTTAAATTGGCCAAAAGAACATGAAGAAACTATAATTAATGCCCTTTTGAATAGCACAAATCAAGACAAGGACAATGCGATTTCTAGTTAGCTCTTGGCAAGCAGAAAAAAATGGATTAGACTCAACTCAAATAGAATATAGTAATGTACACAACAATACTTATTTGACATTGGGAAACTGAGTCCTAAACAATTAAACCAAATAGAATGGGCACTCTTACCATCCATTTTAACCATTTTTGGAGGTGCTCATGTGTGAAAAAGATTGTTTTACTATACAGCAGCAAAGAAATCCTCTCAAATCCCCTTCTTTGTGGGGTCAGGGTTGGGTCATGAATGCAATGAAAGTATTCTTGGGGCGGGTCCCTTCCCATGAGACCCATGATCCACTATGCATAATTGCTTCTGGTTTTTGGCGTTAGTGTGTTATTTCTGATTGATGGGAGCTCAAGCATGAGATTGGAAGAATGTTCACCCTTGATGCACATGTGGAAGACTCTCAAGTGGGAGATTGGCAAAATGCAACCACTAGACAGGCGTCCAACAAGAAGCTCAAGCAATTGATTGGCAAAAGCTTGGTTCTTGATGCAGGCTTGACAGGACCTCAACCAGTGGATTAGTGGAATGCGACAAGGTGTGCGTAACGGGATATTCAAGCAGGAGATTGGCTGAATGCTGGAGCAAAATCAGCAGTCGAGTGGCAGAGTACTTTCTATAAAAGTGACTGCAGTTAAGCAGTTTCTTCAAGAGGCAGAAAGCAATTCACTTCAGAAAGGAGAAAACAAGAGATGGAGAAAGAAGGAGAAAAGGGGAATGAGATTTCATCAGATTCAGACGAAGATTTGCGTTCAGATTTCTTCTATTTTCTGGTATTCCGTACTAAATAGTATGTAGAGTATTTATACCTATTCAGTTTTCTCAGTTTCACTCTTGTTAGGTTTTATTCTCAAATGTTCACTTGTATAGTGGTTGTGGAATGCTTATTGAATGAGTTTTCCTGTGTGTTTTCTCACTCAATTGTGTAGGTGAGCTCATGTAAATGATTGACTGATCAGGATTTCAGATACATCAAAGAACGACAAGCCCCATCAATCCTTACAACTATGGAGACATCATAACAAACATCAAAACCTCAACAAGTGAATTATCTATTTTGTATTTACTCTTTATCTCATTTCAATGTGCCAAAAGCTCAAAGTCTCCACTACCTATCGCAATTTAAGAAAGGACACATTTTACTGTACATTTTAAAATCATATTAAGCAAGAAGAAATAATGTTAAAATTCTGAAAGACAAACCATACGATTCTGGAAGAAGAGATGGAAAGGGAAGTTCATACCCATCAATGAAGCCTCTAGCAAGTGGGTCCTCCACAGAACTTGATCCATGGGTGACATAGTACCAAGCTTGGCACCCTTGTTCTGAATCTTCAAAATGCTCATAAGACTGGATAGAAGAATCACAGACATTGTACCAGCAATAGTCTTAGCAGTTGCTGGACCCTTACCCATCTTCACCTGATCCAAGCTCTTCATTACTAACTCCCTTAATGGCCCAATCTTCACCAGCATAAGAAATGCCACAACAGCCTCAGCAAATAGGACCAGAAACAACAATTGAATCATCTTTCCCACAATGAAAACACAACCTCTTACGATTTGGGGGGAAAAAGCCCTAAGTTTAAATGAATAGTGTCATGGGAGAAAAGAAACATCAAAGAGCCACTTCTCAAAAGCAGTCTTCTACTCCGATCTAGACGGATTTATCCTGTAATATGAAGAAACAAACTTTCTCGCGAAGACCCATCAATAAACAGTCGTGAATGGTTGAACATCAAATCTCGCTGACAACCCTGCTAGCATGAACATCTGAAAACAGTATAAAAAGTTGCAATTTTATCTGCCGGTGCCGTGTTACATGAGTAATTAAACAACCTCCTACAGAAAGTCGCAAAATTTTCTGTAGGTAACATAAATCTACTGATATATATAGAAAGAACAGGGCTTTTTCAAAGAGGAAGAATGGTACTTTTCTGTGGATTTTAGCTTAAGTTATGCTGTTTTTGGGGATTAATGGTGGAAAATCAGCAGTAGGGCTTTGCTTTCCAGGCTGAAAAGGGAAGCATTAGTGGGCAAGCAAGAAAAGGAATCGACAATTAGCAATCAAAAGCAGCAATCAAAAGACTAGAGTAAGTACAGGAGGGAGAGCAAGAGAGAGGAGTATGGCCGCTCAGTACAGACAGAAGTCGACATTTAGAAAAGAGGCTGTCATATCCCTCTTATAAACGGACAAAGTTTACTCTCGAATTATTAAAAATAAAGAATATATTATTAAATTATAAAATAAGTCTCATTTTTATTACTCAATTTTATTTTTTTGATAATAAAAAAGCTACTTAAATAAAAAGACTCTAATATATTTTTAAAAAAAATTATAAATGAAGAAATATAAGATCAAATTATAAAGATTTGAAACTTGCTTGGTCACTCAATGTAACTCATCGACAAAATATTATTTATCAATTAATTACTAATTAAAATTTATTATGAGAATGTGATTAATAGAGTCTTATTGGTTATGGATATTTGATTATTTTTTACTTGTTATAACTAGTTTTTGGTGGCATTGGACCACAGTGTCTACTATTTTAAATTTCATGTTTTATGAATTTTTTGTTTCATTTTCGATTGGGCTTATGGTCCATTAGCCATGAGGCCTCTTTTTTCCATTTTTGTATAATATTTCTAGATGGAATTTTAATTTTTTCTAATATACATCTTAATTACTTTTCAAAAAAAGAAAGAGAAAAAAAACTAAGTACCAAAATATGTGAAGAGTTTTGGGTTACAATGAGAGTAGGGGATGCTAGATATTATTTCTATCGTGCTTGGCTGCTTGAAAATATGATTTAAAATTGATGGGTATTGATATCCAAAACCCATTTATAAGATTCATTCCCCTGGAGTTAGGCTATGATATCACAGAGACTCAATAAGTCCAAGAGGTTTGGACGTCAGAGTCAACCCATGTGACATGGTAGACTTAGAGTCCACTCGAACCCATGGAATTGAGATGGGCCTTGGACATCAGCACGCTTACAAAATCGATGTGCTAGAAATTTGGTGACTGACCCTATCAAGTTGCAAGAGGAATGATGGCCGGTAAGGCACGTCCGATCACTATAGATGTGACATCATGTAAAGTCGACTAGCATACACACAACCCTCCTGGCATGGTCAACGAGATTGGTAGAGTTGGTGGCAGACTTCCCTACACACGCTAGCGCCACGTGGATCTTTCTTAAAAAAAAGCTAAACCACTATAAATACATTAACTATCTATCAAATAAAAGATCCCAACATTTACACTTGCTTAGTTGCCATAGAGAGAGAAAGAGAAGAGAGAGAAAGGCTTGAGCACACTCTGTAATCTCCTTATAATCTTTTACAATATAGTGAAGCAAGTTCTCGGACAAAAGTCCCATGATTTTTACTTCTCATTTACGAGAAGGTTTTCCAAGTAAAAATTTCACGTGCCTTAGTCCTCATGCTCTCTCACTCTCCACTACTTAATTACATCCTCGTCCTCAAGCGAACATTTCACTCTTCGTGTTGCACGAGTCTTTCCTGAAAACGGTCATGGACTCAGCTAAATCCTCGTCCGTATGAGTATGTAAGATTCGATGACACAACATTGACGCAATCTGTGGGAAGAGACTAAAAGTTAGCTTTTCACACTTTTCAAAAATTTTTCAGAAGCTTTCCAACGCTTTTCCAGAAGTCTAGTATGATGAACACGAGAGTACAAGCAAGTGTCCTTGTCAAAGACGCGGCCTCATGTGACAACGGCCCTACTGCCTGTGCCAAAATTGAGGACCATCCTGATCCAGTCGTATAGGCATTGGCCATGAGAATGAACAAAATATCTAAAACTGTCCGGACTCTCTGTTCTAAAATGGATAAGCAGTTCAAGGGAGCACCTTCTAAGGTCTCTCAGGCAGCGACATCTCGAAATAGGGGTAAGGGGAATAAGCACCCCAGTAGACAAGTAAGCCAGCATGAAGCCCTGAGGACCCAAGTTGCCTCAAGCAATAAGGTCCCACAAAGACTTGAGGGTCACTTAGGGTCTCAGGTTCAAGAGGAGAGTGTCGAGAGGCGCAATCCTTGATCTGTCTGCAGCAACCAGGAGCGCACCGTTCAGGAAGCGGCTCCTCATGAAGATGCACCTCCCGGGGCTAGGGAGTCCTACCACCACCTGCATTCTAAGAGTATTATGAGTTGAGAAATTATCTCAACAAGAAGAAGGTGGCGGCTCCACCCCACGTGGAGGAGAGATTAGAGAAAGTATGGAACCGAGTTTTTGGCGGAGACAACGGAGGAGGAGTTAACCTACTCTAATCTCCATTCTCGGTAAAGATTAGGACGAGGTCACTTCGCCCCCCCAAAGTTCAAGATGCCAAACCTCGATATCTATGACGGGAGTGCAGACCCCATGAATCATCTTAATCACTTCCGTGAGTATTTGTGCCTCCAAGGCCTGGATGAGATAACCACGTGTCTGTACTTCCCATTGACACTCAAAGGCGATCCAAGAGTATGGTTCTATGGACTGCCAGCTGATTCCATTCATTCTTTCAGCGAGGCAGCAGTGAGTTTCCTCTCGTAGTTTGCCTCGAGCTAGAGGATAGAGAAGCAGCCCTATCACCTCACCCGAGTGAAGTAAGGTGCCAGGGAGAGTTTGAGGGGATTCCTGACTCGGTTCATTTTAGAGACCAGGAAAATTTCAAAGTTGGCCGATGGGGGTAAAGTTGAACGCGTTTCTATCTGCCCTGGAAGGAGGACCTTTCTTTAAGCACCTCATTCACAAGGGGCCCCAAATGCTCGCAAAGGCCGAGGCCATGGTGCGTGCGTATATTGCTGTCGAAGAAGCCAACGATGCGAAGAGGTCAGAGAAGGATGAAAACTTTTACCCGAGGGCGGTGGAAGGGAAGAGAAAAGGTGGGGACCATCTAGGTCCCCAGAAAATAAAGAAGCTACATAAGTCCGAGCAGGTTGTTCTGAGAGATCCCCTGACCGATGAGTCTCACTCCTCTAAATGACAACCGTACCAACATCTTGATGCAGATCAGAGAAGAGAAATTTTTGAAGTGGCCCAAAATGTTAAAAAATTTAGAAGTTGGTAACTAGTCAAAATACTACCACTACTATCGATATGGGGGCCACAATACGAAGGACTGCCAGACATTGTGGACGAAAATTGAAGAGCTTATGAGGAGGGGTCATGTCAACCGCTTTCTACAAAGATTCAGTTAAGCCTCCGGAACAGCAGGTGATATTGAGGCTGACTAATCTAGGAATCAAGTGGCCGCGAGGGTTATGAACATGATATCAACTTGCCCGACCCGTAAAGACGCTCAGATGATTATAGCGACTAAGAGACCAAGGGTAGGAGCTAGGGACGAGGTTATTAATTTTAGCAATGAAGATATGGCCCATGTAACTTTCTACCACTCTGATCCCCTGGTTATAACCTCACTTGTTTCAGATAGGACAAATGATTACCAAATGAAACGAATCTTTATTGATAATGAAAACTCAAAAAATTTACTTTATTTTGGCGCGTATTTTAAATTAAGATTTAAGAGAAGTCAAATGAGAGTAACTGTAACGCCCCAGATTCTAAAAACATAGAAAGTCCCAATCATCGAGTAAAAAGGTGTCGAGGAAAATTAAAGGTTATCCGGTCAACTGGTGTTGACCGTAAAATATAATATGAAAAGTAATCCGGTCAACACATGTTGACCGAAACGCGTGAGGGAAAAACAAAAGCCAGTCAACTCATGTTGACCGGACTTAAAGAAGTTGACCGGGTTTAAAGGTATTATGTTGATCGGAGTTGAAAATGTTGACCGGTCTTCAATGAAAGAAATGAAACGTTGGCAAGAAAATGGTTTGATAAGGAGCAGTTGGCCTAAATAAACTAGTGGCAACTAAAAATAAAAGCAAATATTATTATTTAGTTAGAATCCAACTAGGCCTCGGCCAAATGAGGTAGGTAAACTACCTCATTACACTTTGAGGAGAAGTACCGAGGTAAGTAAACTAACCTACCTACCTCCACCTAATCACTGAAGGCAAGTACCGAGTAGGTAACTTACCCCACCTACTCCCTCCTCTTTATATACCGGGCTTAGGTTGAGGGATGAGTGTGAACTTCTGGCACGAAGGAAGAATAAGGAGCGAAGGAGGGAAGAACCTTGAGACAGCTAGAGTGGGCAGTCAGGCAAGTGTACACCTTTTTCCCCCATACTTTTAAGATCATGATTTAATGCAAGTATATGCATATTGTATCGCAAGTATATCTGATTCTTGATAAGCATATGTTATGGTATGTACGATATTTGTTTTGATCATTGATTAAAGAAGAATCTCTGTTAACCGCATGCTTAAAAGAAGTCAGTTTTCCCTTAATAAAAATCAAGTTCGATTTTTCCTTGATAAAGAATCAGTTCGGTTTTTCCATAATGAAAAAGCACTCCGTCCTTCAGTAAAAAGCACTCCGTCCTCCAGTAAAAAGTACTCTGACTTTCAGTAAAAAGTACTCTGAATTTATAAATTTTGACTTTTAAAAGTACTCCGACTTTTAAGAAAAAGAGCTCTGGACTTTTGATGAAAAGTACTCTGTCCCTTTTAAGAAAAAGAGTTCCGGACTTTTCATGAAAAGTACTCCGTCCCTTTAAAGAAAAGAGCTCCGGACTTTTGCTGAAAAAGAACTCCGTCCTTTTTAGAAAAAGAACTCTGGACTTTTGATGAAAAGTAATCCGTCCATTTTAAGAAAAAGAGCTCCAGACTTTTGATGAAAAAAAAACTCCATTCTTTTATTGAAAAAGAACTCCGTCATTTGAGCTTCAGCTTTTATTGAAAATGAACTTCGACCTTGTAGTGAAAAGGAACTCCGGCTTTTAAGAAAAAGAGCTCCGGACTTTTGATGAAATGTACTTCGTCCCTTTTAAGAAAAAGAGCTCCGGACTTTTGATGAAAAGTACTCCGTCCCTTTTAAGAAAAGAGCTTCGGACTTTTGATGAAAAAGAACTCCGTCCTTTTTAGAAAAAGAACTCCGGACTTTTGATGAAAAATACTCCGTCCCTTTTAAGAAAAGAGCTCCAGACTTTTGATGAAAAAGAACTCCGTCCTTTTTAGAAAAAGAACTCCGGACTTTTGATGAAAAAAAAAAGAACTCCGTCCTTCTATCGAAAAAGAACTCTGTCATTTGAGCTTCGGCTTTTATTGAAAATGAACTCCGGCTTTGTATTGAAAATGAACTCTGGCCTTGTATTGAAAATGAACTCCGGCTTTTGTTAAAAAGAACGTCGGCCTCTGTTAAAAAGAACTCCGTCCTCTCTTAAAAAGAACTCCCGCTTTTGAGAAAAAGAACTCCGTCCTCTCTTAAAAAGA
>JAOVVI020008490.1:0-14159 GCA_028571085.2 Nepenthes alata
AGGATTTCTACATCTGTGTAATAATAATTAGAAATATATAATAATAATAATAATAATAAATATATAATATTAATAAATATATAATAATAATAAATAATAATAATAATAATAAATATATGATAATAATAATAAATATATAATAATAATAATAATAATAATAAATATATAATAATAATAATAATAAATATATAATAATAATAATAATAATGGAGGGCAAATTTGGATTAATTAAAAAATTGGGTGGGAATTCTTATTCCTCCCCAACAAGGAATAAAAAAAACCTAGTGGATGCAAGGAATAGTTATTCCTTGTAGTCAAGGAATAACTATTCCTTGGGAATTATTATTCCCAACTTAAAGTGCAACCAAACAATGGAATAGTAATTCCACCAAGAATAAGGAGGGAATAGAATTTCTATTCCATCCAACCAAACATGCACTCAATATGAAACTGATGGGTATGATCGAAAATAGATCAACCCAGTATAAGTTTGAATTAGGGTTCAAAACTCCAGCGGCCCAAATGAAGATGTAATGAAACTAATCAAGATAGTTGAATAATAACTTTCAGGAACACTAATTGAAAGATTTAGTTCGAATGGTAAGTTACTAAAATTAAGAGATAATCACAAGCCAAGTAATGACTCGATTCAAAAAATGGTTAAAATGGGTAAATTATTATTGGTTAGACGACCTCCTAATTAAATTGAGATAACAGTTATACACCAAAAGTAATACATTTTCGTAACTATTCTAAAATGGTTTTAAACACATGTGGTGATTTCAAATGCTTAAGTGTTGAATAATATCCCAAATTATAAATACATATTCTCTTAAACAGAAAAGAGGGGAGAAAGGAAATGGGGACATTCAACAATTGAAGTGCACTAGACGGAATAAAACCCTCCAAATTCACATTCATCCATATCATCATTCAACTCAAGTATCTATTTTTTTATTATCATTCTATATATTAAGAAAGATTACTGATTTAAATATTGAAAGATTATCGATGAGTGAGTCATATACATCTCTTATCTTTATTATTTTTTTGTTGTACACAAGATTCAAATTCAGATTTACGAAGATTGAATTTCTTATGGTTCAAATATTCAAATCGAACTATATGGCTTTCTATTTCATATGTTAAATTTAAATTATTGAGACGTATTAAAAATAAAAACTCTATTTATTCTTAAAAGAAGAAGGATTGTGTTTCTAATATTTTAATATTTTGATTAAAAAAATTTAATAGTTAAAATTTAAATATTAAATAATATATTTTTATTATTTTTATATATTAAATTTAATTTTTAATAAATATTAAAAGGGAAGAAAAAACCTAAAAAAATTCCAGATATTTAGGGTCAATTTAATTCCAGTTTTTGACCTAATTGAACAAGAAGATCTTGCACGCGCGAAAAGAAGCGAGTGAGAATTTGCTCCTCACAGGAAGAATGTCTGGTAGGCATTGCGCTTCACGGCAGCCTGTCAGCTCATCTCTCTATCCGCTGTAAAGCTGCCGTCTTCACAACGTATATAGATTCTTCGCAGTAAAAAGTATTTCTCAGGAAATTTCTGCTTTAGCAGAAACAAATTAGTGCTATCTCGCTTCCCCTCTGCCTCTCCAAATCAAGGTCCTGGATCCATTACCCCTCAACGGAGCCCTAAATCACTTACCTAGGGTTAGTTTAGCAGCTTGAAATACATCCTCCAAACAACGTTCGCTCGATAAAGGTATCTTGATTCCCACTCCAATCAATTTTCTCTCATTCACTTGACTGATTCTTGTATTTTTAGCCATTAAACTTGTTGAAGTTAACTGGGTAGTAAGTGTTTCTTGTAGGGGATTCAATTAAGTCTTGGGGTGTTTTTCATTTGGGTGCATTTGGTTGTATTATTTTGACGGTTGAGTTTGATAGTGATGGACATTGAACAGGATACATTTATTTGAAAATGAAACTTTTTGGGTGCCAATGGCTTCTTTTGGAATGTTCGTTTTTCTTGAGGTTTGATTATTTTATGGTTGGAAGATGAGTAGTTTTAGTTGTGATTTGTGATAGGGTCGGATACAGCAGAATTGAGGCTATAAGAAAAACATTGGACTGAGAGTTTTGATTCATGAGAAGGGTTTAGTCGTGGGTTTTGTGCTAATTTGGACTACAATGGGAGCCATTTGTTGCAAGCCATTAGCTATTGAAGATACTGAGGAGAGCCCAAGAGAGAGGCTGTCCAATAAGATGCCGTCAGAGTTGCAGGTTTCGAGGGGGCCTTCACTGAGGAGCAATGATCTTTACACGACGAAAGATCATAATGATGGGAATGATGTGAGCATAATATTAATAGATAAGAACGTGAATGGCCCAGTTGGGCTACAGGGTAATAATTTTGAGAGGAAGAGAGATAAGACAGAGTATATTGTTGCTCATCATCCAGCAATGAGAATCATTCCAAAAGCAACAGAAGGGGAACAGGTTGCAGCAGGATGGCCGCCTTGGCTTGCTGCAGTTGCTGGGGAAGCTACCAAGGGATGGGTGCCTCGCCGGGCTGATTCTTTTGAGAAGCTGAATAAGGTAAGACCTCTAATTGATTTGATTACTAATGTTGGCATTCTGAGTTTTTACATAATGGACTGGTTTATATCAATGCTAGCCGGATGATTATGATTTTTCTTTTTTTTCAATTTTTTCCTAGGTAACAGATTCTTTTTTGTTCACTTGCTTATTTCCTATGCTTAGAGGTCAGTGTCACTCTGTATTGTAACTGGATCTGTTGCTTGGAATAGTAAATATAATCAGCCATGCAGCTTTTTTAGTCGTGGATCTAAAATCTCTAACAGCTTTTTTTCACTTAATCCGACCATTCAAAATCCGATTTAATTAAAAGGAAAACCATTCTAAATAGACCTGATTATGCATCCCCAAAATTTTAAATAAAAGAAATATGTTGCCCGCATCTATGGATTTCAGGATAAAATATGTAGTCTCTCTTTTTGCTGTCTGACAATTAGCTCTTGCTCGATCATCATGTTCAAGAAACTCTATGATAGTACAGATCCCCTGTATCATCATGTTCAAGGCAATAGAACAAGATTGCTCTGTTCGTCTGTACAATGTGAATGTGAATCCTTGTTGATGATCAAGCTATTTTAAATAATCTACTGTCTTCTCTGGTTATTTAAATATTGCGCAATTTTATCACTCCACCATACGTCCTCAGTTTCTGAATTCATTGTGCACCTTGTTTTGCTTTTACTGAAGTAGGGAACTTTTCTTTTGAGGAAAAGCAAAAAATATTCTTTTTTTGCTCTGTTGATTTATCTCAAGTTAGGTTGACCATTGATGGTGGAGACCTTATAAATTAATGACCGGTAGAAAAAAATTGAATACCATCTATAATTATGTAGTATAAGTGTTCCTTTTGGTTGTTGAGGTTAGGAGAGGGCAACCTAGTTTATAAGGTACACCTCATTGGGGAGCTTGGGGTGGGTTATTTTATGCGTGCAATTTATCCCTACGTTATGGAGATGAGGTTTTTGTGATATGCCCATGGTCATGTGGTCACACAATCATATTGCCACCCTTATTGTTTCAAATAGTAATACTAAAAAATGTGGTAAAATGGAACTTGAAAAGTTGAGGTTGTACCATGTCATGTAATAGTTAACTTTGAGATGGCATGCTACCACAGTCAACCATGTAGAGGTGAATGGTGATTCCATAATAATGTCCTCTTAATTTCTACGGATAGTTGCCGGTTCCACATATTAATGTTGCCTATTCTATCAATGTAATATATGCTTAGGTATGAGCTCAACCTTTTCAATCTTTCCCTCTTGCCTTACTTCCTAATGTCATTTCTTACTGAATCTTTGTCTATAGTGCATGATGCATAAATGTATTGGCATTGACTGATAATTCACTTCGAAGGTTTGATTCCATATTTTACCATTCTAATGTTCCATTCCATGTATCATTTTCACTGATGTGGGACTCGGCAAGATGAGAATTATAAGAATGGTCAATGTCATGCCATCCTTAGATCAATCATTTCACTTTTTGGTGCAATAAAAGTCATTTGTAGGAAGCTGTGGCTTTCTGGGAAGCTTTTTGACCATGATAGAATCGGGTTTCTGGTAGGAATTACAAATATCGCTACAGCTTTAAGAATATAGTAGAACATAACAACTCATGCTGTCAAAGAAGTATTTAGTCTAACAAATTTTTATTGTGACAATCACTTGTTTTATACGCTTTAGATGAGTATCAGGCTAAGTTCTGTAGCCTTGATATGGCCCTATCCGACTAAAGAAAAAATAAAAAAAATGTTTTTCTCAGATGGCTTTTTTCTTAGATGCCCTCTATTTCTGTCAGAGGCAACTGTATGTTAGTCAAACCTCTTTTAATCCTGTCAATTTAATGTGGAAATGTATGCTTTTCGTTCTTTAGCTGCAGCTTGGTTAACGTAGGTTGAGCAACGATAATTTCATGACTGAATCCGTCAATCATAACAGCTTATATTGTCTCATATTTAGTTCTGCATCTTCTGTTAATAATATTGTTCCGGCACAGATTTGTCTTGTTTTTGTGCAAAAAAGTGTCTTCTTGCAACCATAGAGAACCTTTTATCTTGAACATAACATTCAACCCCTGTCATGACATAGTAATATTCTAATTTAACTTAATGTTTTCATTTTCCAAGCTTCATTTTCTAGTATCTATGGCCACTGTTTCAATATAGTTCTCCACAATAAAGCTTCCAGAGTATGAATGAGCTCTTTGGATCGCTTAGTTTGTCGTCAACTCTGTGTCTTGCAGCTTATTTTATCTATGGTACCAGGCTGTTGTAGTTTAGGAATAATTGCCTGTTTTCCTTTCTTTTGCCACAGAATGTGATGATTTGAGGTGGTTTTAATTTTGAGTATGAATTTGATAGTCTTGCTTTGTGATTTAGCTTCAACCTTGGTCGTGAGGTTGATAGCATGATCATGAAGGTCATAGATAGGTTGTAGTGAAACCTTATGCTGGATCCCTATTTTGAAGGCTCTAAGAGATTTGTAATTTGAGATGATTTTCATTCTATGAGATCATTATAGGCAAAAAAATGATAAAATTTTTATATGCTTGCTTCAATTGATAGGGTTCCATACCTGCGTTCTAGCACTGCTGGCAAAATGTCCATCATGATCTGGTTGAAGGAATTTTGCTTCCAACCTATGCTTATGCTGTGGTGATTCCAGACCCGAGTCCCCGGACCCGGTCTGAACCGACCATATGAAAGATCTTCTAATCATTGAACATCATCAATCCATAGAGATCATCATAAATGCATTATTAAATAAAACATCCATGATAATAATAAACTACTTGAATTAAAAGATAATATCAATATCCATAATATTAAGTTCCTAGGAACGCAGTCCCAATAAATATCCAAATGCTAATGAGCCAATAAATAATCTTAAATCTCTCATCATGAAAGTCTTAAACTCCAAGATCGTTTCTACCTGAAATTCTAGTTTGATATTAATCTGTCTACTCTTGAGCCAAAAAATTGAAGGGTGAGCTAGATATCAAACAAGTAAATATAATCAATAACATCGGCATGCAAATAAGCATCTTAGACTATAATATCGAATACATAAAAATTAATAAAAATATGTAGCATATCAATAACTATGCGAAACTCAACAATATGTCGTATTCATGACTCAAAAGCCATAAGAATAATTGAACATTAAGAATGCAATAGGGATTTCATCGAATCCGATTATCAACTCAATTCAAAGTCACCACTGTATGTGATAATAAGAATTTTCACTATACGAAATAATAATTATTTTCATGAATCTTATTCTGCCATAATAAACAAAAGGTCTGATATTTATACCCCCAATAGTTGGGTAAGTATCATGGGGTTCTCTGACATCTATGGTATCATCTCTACCCCTACAGTCTTCACAAAGGTTGTACCCGTTGCACGCTCATACCATTTATGAAGCCCCTCGCTAATGATATCCCTGGTGTCATCTTTTCTAATGGTCACTAGGCTATAAGCGTTCATTCTCAAAATCAACGACCTTGACTTCTAAAATTGAATAGGTTTTGGAAAAGTGTAGACTACTTTAAGGTCTCACGGACTCCCATTCACCCGATTACCTTAAAGTTTTCATACTTATTTACTTATCCATGAAATACCAATAAACTATACACATGCGATTTAAGTTGACGCAAAGAACCAATCATTACTGGAATAGAGAAAATCAAAGGAAAATTTTGAATATTTGGCTGACTCCTGTAATAATTTATTCAATCCTCACCGGCCCTCCCGGTATCCTAAATCTTATCTCTAAGGCTATAAAATACCTTATATTTCATTATTACCGAACAAGACCCACGATAACCCATCATATCCAACTATTCGGCTAATTCCACAAGGATCAAATTAAAATAATAAATTATCCTTAATTTCATCACTAACTAATTTATATATATATATATCCTTTATATATATTCACTTACGCACAATTAACAGGGCTCTAGGTCATTCCACTTTCATACTTAAATCTATAAATTTATAAAATTAATTTATAATGCTAATAACCTACTGATTATTTTAGTATGCGAAATTAGATTTGTTTTTCCAACTAAAATTACACTGAAGCATCTACACAATTATTCTTTCCAATTCGTGATTTATTTCATCTTCCCTTGTTACTGAGGCTCAAATGTGCATCACTAGCCACGACTCTTCTTTGTTTTTGATAGCCCCAAACAGAGCATGGTGCTCGGTTTTCTCTTCCCTTTTGAAATATGACGAAACCAATAAAAAATCCAAACTCTCTAGTATAACAAGTAAAATAAAGACTGTGTAGCTCTATTATACAAATTATGAAGCCCTCTATTTAATGTGGAAACCTTAAAATTAGGGTTTTTTCATTAATCAGAGTTGTAGTTCTATTTTGCCCCATTTTCACATCAACCAAAATTTCAGCCAATTGAGACATGCATGCATCAACAATACCATTGCAAGGAGGGAGGAAGAGATTAATTGCAAGAGGATGAACAAATTTTTACTTGCAATAGAAAGAGAAATTTTACTTGCCTTAAATTTTCTTCTGGGTCAAATAGTGCTTCGTTGATGCTTCTCTTCCTCGATATCTTCCTTCTCTCTTATCAATTTCTTCCTTCTTTCTCCAATCTCTCCAAAGACAGTCAATTTTGTGTGCCCCAAAATGAAAAAACGAGTCGTGTATATATATATATATATATGATTATTATTTACTTTTATACGTTATTATTATATATTTTAACTTAATTCCTTCTAAAAAAATAATCCAATATTTACTACATAATTTAAATTCGAAAAAATAATTAATACAGAAACATCTGGGATGTTACATTTAAATTTTTTGATACTTTGCAAGATATCTTCTGGCATATTGATGTTTTAGAGTTGTCGAATGATATTGATATTGGCATAATTATAATAAATGCCAAAATTATTGTGACATTTCTTTAATACCAAATAATTTGCTAAACACTATCACAATGATTTTGCTGATAAATTAACATGTTCCATTTGTATCTTTTTATATGTATTTTTATAAATATGACTGTTAGTTTACTGATACGAGAACCTTGGAGAAATTCAGTATGGGTTTTCCAATATTACCCGTATGTAATTAATATGATGATTAGTGAACTGCATAATAGTAGTAGTACTAATAATGCAGATTGTGCTTTTTTATTTATGAGTTGTTAGCTGATCATACTAATTATCTTGTATGCTTTTCCATGAATATTTTATTATAATATGTTTAGTATTTAGAATTCAATATGCATGTAGACTTTTTGCTATACATGCAACAATATGTCAACAAATTTGAGGCTGTGATTTATCCCTTTATAATGAACCAGTGATATTTAAACCCTTGCTTTCAACAATGACTGGAGCTTTTCATTTTCTCCTACAATCAAGTATAACTGATTTCATCAAGCTGATGCTCCGCCACTCCTTGTCACTTCAACTGTCCTCATACACTGTTGGTGGCTGCAGAGTTGTAGGTGTTGCTTCTTGGCACAATTCCTGGACGATCTTGCCTTGATAACAAGAGCATCTTTGAGTTCTTGAATCACATTTTGGAGTTATTTTTTAGTTTTCTAATGAAGGGTGGCGGGTTTAGCTCTTCTAGCAGGTTGTTCTGTCTGGGAATCAACAGCAGCATTGTGTGTTATTCAACTAATGTTTGTCCTTGAACCAGGAATCCACATAGTTCAAACTTAAGTATTCTTGAAAACCATTTAGAAAATAACGGTGAGGTAATAAATATTGAAGATTCTGATTTAGCATTCAGTTTATTGGTGAACAAAAACTGGTTTGGCATGCTTTATGGTGGAGAGGATAGGGAGTGGATGGAAAATGTGAGAAAAACAAGGAAAAGAAGAGAGAGGGGGGGGGGTTGGCTAACTGCAGTTCCTTTGGGGGGTTAAATAGCTCATGACTTTATCCTGCACCACTTCTAACTATTTTTTGGGTTATTTCGGGAGTTAGGACTGACATATATTACTTTGTATTTAGGGGACAGAATTGAATTTGGCAGACCTTCAGAACTTGGATTTGTTTTAAGTTGCACATTTCATGGTGATAATGAAGCTACTAATTGCCTCTAAACAAACTAGGCAGATAGTATATTTGTAGTCCTTCATCAGACACCCTTTTATAATGTCTAGTCTTTATGATATAAAAATCCTGCAGTCCTTTCACCATACAAAATTACAGATGTTGTATCTTATACAAAAACAAAAAGGAAAGAAAAAAGAAAGAAAAAAAGTTGTCTTTTGATGTCAATTGACTTTGCAAACAAAAAGCATGGCATATAATTTCACGCATCTTTCAACATTTGTCAGTGTCATGACAATAAGATATGTATGTGAGGGAGGTTATTAAATTGCTGCTTACATATCCTCTTCTTATACTCCCTTTTTTTGAGCATATTAGGTTTCATTACTCTCAACCAAATGGCCCTCTTCCATTATGTGGAAAGTTTCAAACTGATTGTTTATTTCCATTATATATGGCCGGTTCATACAAGTGCTGCAAAAGTTGTCCAACATTCCAACCCTTGCAATCTGCTTATTATCTGATAGAGTTTTGCCTATAATTTTCCTGGCCTGGTTAGTATGTGCTTTGTGGTATGCCATGATGCCATAATTTTGAAAAATCTCATATAGAGTTGCTGTGCCATTGTCTGGGCTGATCTTGCTGGTGTAGCATGGTTTGTTTCTTGATGGTACACACATATTTGATCATGCCGTTATCAACCATGTGAACACCCTCATAGTCTAAAGAGGCTGTCCCATGGTTGCATTACAAATAAACACTCTCTATGAGACTATTGTACAGTTTCACGTCTGCATCACTTTTGCAGGTTTTGAACTTCCTGTTGGTGTGCTATTTTCCTAGGAACTGGGATTTTCTGTTGTAGTCAGTCTCATTTATGTAAACATGTTATCAAATTTTATGTTGCAGCCATTTTAAACGTGCTCTTGACTGCCTCTTCATTTACGTTGTTCAGGAAGAGGCTGAGCAGTCCAAACATTGCTTCTCTAACCTCTGAATATTAGATTGCCACTAGTATATCTTTTTCCTCTTGCCCTCTCTAGTCTAGACCACCTGCCAAACTTATGTCCACTCGATTTTGGCATTACAATTAACGTCAAGCCTATTCCTGCATTGATGAGGAAGAAAACTTATTCGACTATCTTGTAAAGTGTTAGAATCCAAATTGAGCCATGTAAATATTTTTCATAATTGTTTTTGCATCTTTGGTTTTTCTTTGAAATATAGGTGAATTTAATTTATTTTTTAGCATTGTGAAAAAAATTAGATACCCTTTTGTGAAAGTAGGGGATTTTTAATGTATATTAATGTTAAATGCCAAAAGGCCCAAAACTTCTCTACAGAGGAATGAATTCTTATAATCTATTTTTTCTATATCCGATTGTTACTTGTTACTGTTGATTGCTTGTTTGTGTTTCTACGCTTTCAATTAATGACTTACTTGTGTTTGGTGTATTTGATATTGGTGTGATTTTCGTGTTGCGTCCTGGGATCGACCTTGACACTTAAGAGAGCTCGGGGGTCAACTTGGCTGGCTTCCGGTTCCTAGTAGGAACGGACGCGCTGCATAGGTTTTTGTCTATAAAATTCAGATCATGACACAAATTTCCTAGCTGTTTTTGTTCTGAGTCCTAATAAAAAGCAGCCAGCTACCCATATCATTCTCGCAAATTAGTGTAATGGAATAAGTCTTCTTTCCTTCAAGAAGATATTACGAAAAATATCATGCATGAAACTATTACTTGTTTAAATCTGGTGCAGGTTTGGTTGGGATACTGTGAGATAAAAATTGCAGTGTAGGTTCCCTGTAGTTGATAATTATATGTTGCTAGATTCGCCGCAATTGCGGCTTCTTACTTCAGGAGTCAGGCCACTTTGCTTATGCAATGGCTTGGAACTAGTCATTTATGAAGATGCACCTTTGTGTTGCGAAATCAGGCCAGTACTAAATCTTTAGTATTTCTCTTTCTATGCCCAAGCAAATAGACCATGTTGCATATAGTGCCCTCTAACTCCTTTCCTAGGATGTTCTGATCACAATGAAAACTCAGGATTGGTCAGTCTATTGGTACATCATGCTGTAGAGATGAGGCTTCATAGGGTTTGGTAGTGTCAAACAACATTCTTTATGAGAAAATGGCATTAAGACCTACCAACACCTAGAGGGGATGAATAAGTGTTTTTTTACAAAAAATACATATTAATAATTGTAACTTTAATACACATAATAAAATTACTTATCTTGGTATTTAAATTAAATCATCGCCGTACTCGTGCATATAGTGTAAATAAAATGAAGAAATAAAAAGAATACAATATTTTGGTAACGAAGGAAAAACTCTTGAACAACTTGTTTATAGAGAAAAAATTTTTAGGTTATGAGTCATTAACTGAAAATCCACCATATGATAAGAGTCAACTTACTGACCAACAAAAAGGTGCATTAGACTATCTAGCCCACTAACTCTGAACATGTGACTATTTGTAACCTTCCATAGATTTGCAGATCCACAATTACCTAGGTATCTATTGGTTTCTTAAGTGGATATTCAGTTGATCAAACTCCTTCAACCAATGCGTGCCTCAAATCTCTACATGAGCCATACATCGAAACTTTGTAGATTACAGACTTGTGAATTTAAGGTTTAGTTTTAGATTAAGTATGAGATCTCACAATAACAAAATGTTCTTCTTAAAAGAAGGATCTTTAAAAAAGAACATTTCACTCAATTCTCTCAATTTCTCTCTTGGATGCTCAATAAAGGCTTATCAATTTTCACACTCACTCACTATCACCCTTATTTCGATCTTCAGGATGTTTAAGATGTATAGGAGTTTTGTAAAAAAAAATCCAGCCAAAGCAGTTGAGTGGTGTGTATAGTGGACAAAAACTGCATTTTCATTTGAACTTAAGTCGCGTGAACATCTCATAAACAAGGTACTAACCTTCTGCTTGAGCCTCTGATGCACGAGTAGCTTGCGATCATAATCTAGAACTCCATATCTTGAGTCATTATCTTGCAGACAACATGTGGTTGGTCCCTAGACACGGTTAGCTTAAACGCCTATCTCGTTGACTACTTGCGGGCTTGGTATATAATCTTGAGAGCTTGTAGTCACATGTCAAACAATTTACGAATACTTGTTGAATTGATCTATAGCTTTGCTTGTGCTTTAATCACGTATCACACACAACTTCGCATGAGCCATTCCTCGTGCAAAAAAAATTCTTTCACTTTAATCCAATATGAACCCAAAACTTATAGCTAGAGACAAGGTATAAAATAAGAGACTCAAAGTACAACTCAATGTCATGAAATTTACCAAAACTAAATATAGACTTAACACTTTAGAATCTCATGTTGAAGGAATGAGGCTTCATTGACCGAGTTTTAGTTAGGAAGAAGGGATGTTTTATTCTTGATCAGTAGCACTGTTGCTTGTTTTCACCATTATCGGTATTAGTCAAAGTTTTAGTTTCTATTCTTTTAGCCATCTAATATTTCTGACCTATTAATGTAGCCAGCGGAGCTGTCGTGTTCATATCTATGTTATAAGAGCACCTCGGTGTGCTTAGACTTGGTGCTCAAAGCCTAGAGCCTCAACATATCTAGGTGAGACTTATTTTGAGGGGTGCATACCTTTTTTGAGGCTCAAGGTGTACATCTAGAGGTTTTTTTTTTTGGGTCAAAAAACAAAACTACATTATTTATTTTTAAGTTAGCCATTATATTTAATTTTTTACATTTAATACTTAGTGTTTCTAAAATCGAAATTGATGAAAGTAATAAGTGATTGATTAAAGAATAGATGAAGACTACAAATCAAAGGATTTTATAGCTAAAATTGTTTGAAATAATTAGGCTTCACATTACACTAAATTGAAAAAAAGTGCGAATCCTAAGCAATTATTGTTTCTAAAGCTAATTCATTACAGCTTGTAAATGATGAAAATTTTAACTTGAAGAGACATATAAAGATGAAGAAGTCATTCAAGCAGATAAGCTAATGAAGGAGAAGAAAATAAATTTTTGTTTGATAATAATTATAAATATTAGTCTTTATTACGAGTGTTGATAGGTATATAAAAAATGGGCTGACCCAAAAGACCAACGGAAGCCCAAGAAGGACGGTCAACACTTTGACGGCCCAGTTAAAGGACGGGCCCAGAAACTGAAAGGTTCAGGACGGTCAACTTACTCGTAGACGGTCAACTCAACGTTGACCGTCCACACACGGCACGTTGGGCCCAAAGAGGCTTTTCTACAGTGATGGGCCTATTCCATTCTAACACACAGCCCACCATATGACTAACAACGACTCTTCCATCGTTCTCCACGAAGGCGGCCAACACACACGCAAACGGTCAACTCAAACGTTGACCGTCTGCGCTCTACACACTGGGCCCAAAGAAGCCTTTCTACAGCAACGGGCCTGTTCCGTTTGGGCCACGACTCATCAGAGGGTCAACCATAATATTTTAAGTATCTTTCATGATCCTAGTTGGCACCAAAAAGGGGCATTGACAAGATTGGCGCCCTTTAAATAAGAAAATGTGCCTAATTTTCTGAATTCCCTGCCAATTGGGGCACTCCAACGATAATATACTCAGAAGGAAGGTAACCGATTTGGAAAGCTGTTGGCCGCCTCACAAGGACACAATCACGATCAGCTTGACAACTGACATCTACTTTAGAAGGCAAGTCATTCAAGATGGACAGAGGGGCTCACCCCTTCCAAAGAATGAAGATCATCCTCTCAACCATAAAAAAAATCCTAGAATCATCATTCTGGGCACGCTTCCAAAGAGACTTCCAATTGCGTACGCTCCAAAAGAGACTTTCAATTGCGTACGCTTTCATTGAGACCCTTCATACTCACACTTTCAATTAGACTGAAACTCTCAACTGTCAACAGAAACACGAGCAACCCTAAGGCAATAAGCGAGTCCTCACGGCCGTTTACTGTCTTCCCACCTTCCAGATTCAAGAAGGCCTCACGTCTCTCTTTTATCTGGAACAAACACTCTCTCTGTCTTTCTCTTTTTCTCTCAAAACTTTCAGTTTCTTTCTTTCAAAGACTGTTTTGCTGACTTGAGCGTCGGAGTATTTTCGGTTGGACAATATCTCGCTGACATGCTGACATCCTGTTCTGTTTAGTGGTGTGTAGGATCTAACTCAAGGAACGGAGCTAAAATCACGACGAAAGGATCGCCCGAACCTGTTCAAAATTAGGATCCAAAGACGCATTAAATTTATATTATTTTAAAAAATGGTTTTTGAAAGTAATTTTAAAATGTACTCAATTTATACAAAATTGAGACAAGGATGTTTCTGTCAAAATTACACATTACGTTTAAATCTTCCTGAAATAAAAAAGAATGTCCATTATAAATAACAAATTGTAGAGAAAAGCCTTTCCCGACTACAACCCCTCTTCTCAATGCTCAAAATTGAAATTTTTACTTCCCAAAAACCATGACAAAATTCTTTTATGTTATGTTTAATTGTTAAAATAAAATTAGATGAAAATAATATA
>JAOVVI020008491.1:0-11114 GCA_028571085.2 Nepenthes alata
GAATCAGAGGCGTACAGATTTGCTCAATCTCACGGACGATGCAAAATCGAGCGGTTCTTGTTCAGCCTCCTCCTTTCTCTTCTCCTTTCTCCTTATGATCGGCTTAAGCAGCTTCATCAGAACTTTACTAATCCCCATCGAGCCGCGTTTACCTTGTCGCACTTCCTGTCTAACCAGCGGCGGTAATGGAGGCCGCTGCGACAGTGTAGACGGTTCCTGCACGGCGTATTGCTGTCGTGCGCCGCTCGGCTCTGACATGCTCCTCCTGAGCATTGCTTGGTTGAGCTGAATCTTAAACGAAAGGACCTCGAATTGATCCATCAACGTGCTTCGTTCATCATCCCCATATCTCCAGAGAGCGACTTCTATTCCTTCCATTTAATAATTTCTACATCGATCCTACCCAACACTACATTTATACTGCCCGTGTGTTTGGCATTTTCCTTTCCTTTTTTTTTTTTGATGGGTAAAACTGTCTAAACATCTAGAAAAATTCAGTAAATTAAAATATTTATATAGTTTTTCTCTTATCAACATTTAAATAGATAAAAAAATATTTTTTTTTTGTCATTTTCTTTTTGCATTAATTTATTAACTTTATTTTCTAATATCAAACATGCACACCGAACCTCCCAAATCTTGAACGATACAACAGTGTCTTTGGACTTGGAATCTCACTTTGCTTGTGAGCTGTGTGCCTGGCATCGTATTTTCGGGTAAAAAACGATGCCTTAACAACTTTACTCTTCTTGTTCGTTGTTATTATTATCTTATTTTTTTATATTATTCTATAAATTAAACACCATAAAAATAATAATCTCAACTCTATTTTTATTCTATTTAATTTTCATCTTATTCTATTCCAACAATCAAATATACCGTTAGTGTTAACATATTTAACAAATGGTCTGGTAATATTTGTCAGCACATCATCATTAATACTGTAACACAATCCAATATTCTTATAATTTTCAAAAAACGAAAAAAATAAAAACATTTATATTACATAATTTATACTATGTAGAAGATTCCTTTAATTTCTTAATGCAATCAGTATCTATATTGTTTTGTTTTCATTCGAGACTAGTACATTAACTTTACCACTGAAAATGTGTGCAGAATAAGATAATAAAAAATAGAGTACAATATTTCCTACTAATTAAATGATTAGATAAAATGTGGAAAATATGCGTAATGTAATAAACAGTCATCTATTCCTGTTTATAATTTATTTATTTTTACCTTAAATTACTAAATACATAATCTTTTTACAAGTGAGACTAATTATCATGGAATAATACTTAAATATTTTACAAGGTGTCACAGATAAATAGTCATTATAGTTACTTAAAAACATTTAACTAAAGCCGAATTCTTCCTGTTAGATATAATTTTATAATTACAATCAAATACTGAACAAATAAAATAACACATCAAAATGGGACAAGAGAAATAAAATGGAGGAGCAACCCCTTCGTGAATTCTAGCGGAGGGGCGGGGGGGGAGTGGAAGTGGTGGTGGTTTGGTGGCGGTAGGGACTGGTGTCAGGGTGGCAGAAAGAGACTGGAGGTAGAGGCAGTAGGGAGGCTTTATGGTCCTCCAACAAATTGTTGGGTGGAGATCAGGAACAAATCATTAAAATGCAAAATAAATCTCAATCCTCTGTTTTTATCGCTCAATTTTAACATTTAAAATGACAGAAGAGTTTCATCCTGAGATAATCGGCATATAACACCCCACCCTCAAAATTTGGAGAAGTCCTTCCAGTAAGAAGGCTTCCATATCTATCCAATAATTTAGATTAAAAGTTAAATAAATGAATAATTAATATTTAATAACTATTTAAACCACTTAATACAATATCTATTATTTATCTACCTAACTTTTATATTAAACGTTAGATATTGTTACCTCATTCGGGAAGGATCATTAGGGCACTCCCAAATTTGTTGCCACTTCATATTAACAAGTACATATCGCCAACCTGCCATCTACGCCTGAGATTTCCATCCCCATGTCGGATCATGGTAAGAATAAAGTTAGTCAATAACAAAGGTAAAAATAAACTTGGCAGGAATTTAATGGGAGAATATATGAAATCAAAAGAACGGTTGAGCACCTGGTAGGATAAATCTAACCATAATTGAAGCATGCTGCTGCACAAGCTAGAGTTGCTATAGTTTAATTTTGCTAAAGATGATCGAGGGCACGTCAAGAAACAAATTCAAGAAACTTGAATTTAAGCGTTAAGAACTGGAGATACGATGAGCTATGAAGGGCGCCCGGTGAGAACATAGACATAATTTGATAACATCTATTTACCTTGAACAACAAAGTATTTCGATGTTCCCAGATACGCCATGGGTACGGACCAACCTTGGTCATTCACAGTATGTCAAACTACCTAAGTTCTTCCCCAAAATTATATAAATATCTTAATCTCTATGTCACAACGCAACCACCATACTAAGACCTCCGATTCCCGAATTTGTTTTCCCATTATATTTTGCCCCAAATGGAGTATAAGGGGGGATTTGGCATAAGTGGGTGCGGTGTCTTTGATGGGTATGGTAAGAAAAAGGGGGGACAAAAGAGACAATTACTTTTTGTGATCTCCCTAGCTTGCTTAGCTAGGTGGCACATGTATTGCTCGTCCCATATTGAGGTGCCTTTGAAAAGGCCCTCGTGAACCAAACCATGCATGATTAGCAAGTGATCTATGAACCAATGGATAATTTCTTAACTACGACAACAACAAAACATGCTTTCTAAAGCATCAAGTTAGATTATAACTTTGGCAGAATAATTACAGTATCAATATATGGCTGCTGCATATAGTTTGTTCCATGCAATACTGTTTTTCCAAGGTTCTAAAATTCTTTTAGAAACATATACCCATATTTACAAATCATGGAAATATAAGGGATGTCATGAGCACCTGAGATGAGGATGACAGCTATTTGTACCACAACATTATCCAATCTTGATCTACTCTCGCTTATCCTCCTCGAGATCTTCCCTGATCGCAACTGCAGTTGGTACTTTCCGTTCTTTCCTTTCGAGCATGTTTGTGGTATCACCGGCAACCTTAACCCCACTACTTGTCAAAGACACAGCCTCTTCATCAAAGTCATCCCCAGCCTCTTCTGAGTAGGCATATCTATAAGACAAGCAAATTGACTTATATCAACATAACGCAGATGGGTGAAATCCATGAAGCAAAAGGATATTGAGATCAAATTGACAAGACATCAGACAAGCTTTGCGCGCTTAATTTGCCACAAACAACCAAATATCTTCATCAAAGATTCCAATCGGTGAGTTTCTGGAGCATGAGAAGAAAAAAAGCTAATATTTTATTAAAAGCGCCATTCCAAATTCCTACCGAGAAATTAACTAATAAAAGAGGATTCAAATCACAACTTTCACCACCACAGCTTCTTCACATCAAAACTAAAACTAGGTAACTTTCAGGTCCTGTACTGATAATCTGAAGCAGTAAAACAAATAGAATGCATCACTTTGAGTAGTGAAGAATAAGGGAAGGGGAACCATCCCCCATCAAACCATATTACACGGAAAAATATGCACCATAAGTCAATTGCAGATAATTTAGTTGAGTTGTAATGAGAATTAATGGGGTTTACAATTTTAGGATTTTCAATACTTGTGCCAGTTACTATTACACTACACATTTAATGCAGGGGAAATTTATGTGCAAAAATACTGAAGATAAAAAACTAAGCTGACATGCCATTCAATAGATACATAATGGTTGATTTTTATGGTTTCAATTTTTTATGGTTTCAATAGATACATACTTCTGGTAAAATTGATAGCATAAAGCACATGGAACTAGATACTATGCTCTTCAATTTTTTATGGTTTCACAGTCATTAATTAGCATATGTGTAGCATCTTCATTGAAAATAATAAAGCAAAATCTCTCTCTAACAAACAATAAACAACAAGGTTACAAGGGGGTACCTTGTTGGGTTCTTTGAAGGAGCCCAAAGGACACATATCACAGCCAAAAGACAATATGCAAGCAGAGCCCAAAAAACTGGAATTATCCAAGCAATTTGCCAGAGCTCACTTAACGGATCAGTTGCATTAAAGTATAACTGAGGCAACACAATCAGATGCACTAATTACAAATATGCTGATGCATCTCTCCACATTTCCATTTCTTGTAGGAGGTACTAGAAAATTCAATATAAAATAAGAAAAAAAAAATACCTCATATCCAATCCAAGCAATAGAAAGCACCACAAAAACAGCAAGGGAATTTGTAAATTTTCGGTAGAGCTCTAGTTTAGCCATGCTTCTCCGAAGCTGCATTCAGTAAAAGGATGATAAATAATTGATGTAAACAAAGAGTTAGGAAATAATATCAACATATCAAATAGATTGTTATATTATAAGCTGAGGGAGCGGGTGGGGAGTCTGCCAACCATCTTCATGGTAAATAATAATAGTAACAATAACATAGATGCACTTCACCAAGGCCAACCCATCCCAAATGTTGTTATTAACAACACCATTACGTAACTGGTACCTGATTTCATCAAATTATGTAATAGATAAGCTAGATAAAGCCACAGGATATGCAGAGCAAAGGAAGGAAACTAAAATTGAAATAGAACAATTACCTGAAGTTTCTCCAATGTCTTTGACAATGAGGAGAAAATCCACAGAATAAAGCATGTGTCCAAGAAAAGAACCGGTAACACCAAAGCCAGCCTTGTTTTCCCAGCAAAGTCATTGATATTCCCCAAATGGTCATAGAGCTCTAATGCCCCTGTAGCCAAAAAGTATATAGCACCAAACAGCAGTACCTTAGATGTCAGGCCGCCAAGTGTTGGCCTCACCACACCATACCCCATGGAAACCACCAGAAGGAGGAGGCGAGATAGCGTGCTCTTAACAGCAGTCAAGGTTACTGCCCATGTTGTAACACCCATTGGTCTCTTTCCGGTTGAATTCAGATTTGAATAGTCAAAGTACCAGAAAGCCATTTCAAGCATCCCAAGAGCAATAACTGCAGTGATGTGATAGTGCAACTGCATAATATCTTTCCAAAACCGAACAAATCGCAGCAGCCAGATTAGTCCAAGTCCAAGGTATGCTAAAGACATGATGCCATAAAATGTCAATAAAGGAACAGATTTCCCTGGTAAATAACCATCTGGATTTCTCCATACAGTTTTGCCATTTATTATTGTTCCTTCAAGCTCTTGATCACAAAACATGAAGTACAGATAATACATTCCAGTACTATTTATATCAACACTAGGAGGAGCCATGTTAGCAACTTCATTTTTCCCTTCGAAAAAACTTTTAATTCTTTTAGGCCATTCAGGGTTATCTTGATTTTTCTGGATGATAACTTCTCCAACCGTGCAATATCCCTCCTTTGCAAGATCTGGGGTGCAACATAACAAATCAGATTTTAAATATGAACCACCAATTCTTTCCCTATCCTTGACCTCAAGTATGATAGCCTCCACCAATCCAGTATGCTGTCGCATTGCAATTTGTTTCTCAGCTGACTCCTTTGTCCTCTTAAAGCTGACAGATTCAAACCTAACATGCAAACAGTCAACAGTGGGCAGACCTTTTTTGAAAAATAAACTTTTCTATCATTGCCTAACTTGCAATCAAGACTCTACCATAAAATCTGAATATGCTGAGTGGTATCATTAACCACAAAGACTACAATATCATATATATCAGCATATGATATGGAAGATCCAAACCGCAATATTTATTTTAATGATGCTAGATTTAAGTAAATTGATGAATTATTGGAATTAATTGCGGGTTTGGGTAAAAAATTAAGTGCTTAAGCGAAATGTGCCTGAGACATGCATGAACGTGCTTGAGGTAGAATAAACGTGCCTGATATACACATGATGGGCATTCATGCATGTTTATTCCAGAATCTAAGCATCTATTATGTGCCTGATGGGCGCTCGTGCACAAGCATGATCTGGGCATCACTCCTAATCTGTGGATGATGGGCACATGAGCGCCAGTCTGCTATTTAAAGAGAATTCTGACCGAATCTGCTTATTTTCTTTCAATTTTTGAGATAAAAGATAGAAAGAGAAGAGGGGAAGAGAGAGAATAAGAGAGAGAGAAGAGGAGAGAAAAAGGAGAAAGTGAAATTGAAATGAAATCCAAGGGAATTCAAGCAAATCTTTCGTTATTTTAAGTGAAAGTATGTGCATCTAAACACATTTTTTTCTTTGTTGTTGAAAGCTCCGAACATTTTTTGTTCAAATATTCATACATGTGAAATTTTTATTTAATTATAAGATACTTTTTCTAACTTATGGTTTAATCGATGAGAAGAAAAGTTATCGGAGCCACTTTCAGATGTGATTTTTTGATTCTGTGTTTTGATATTTATATATTATCTAGCCACAATTGCTGCAAGATCGTGTCCTAGTATTTAGAATGATTTAAATTGGTTCATCAAATGTTTATTTATGTATTTAAATTAGAGGGTAATTTTAATATATTTAATTAGAGGCCATAACTGAAGGCATCATCAACTGAAAATGAATATAATTACATCATAGATATCTTGGTGATGCTTCCCTGTTTGGCAATGGTTTCTCATTATTCCACATAAATTAACTGAAACTGGAATTTATCCGCAACTTATTCAGATTTTTGAACAAATGGCGGCTAATCTTTTGAGCACTCTCACACCACAAAGGTAAACAATTTGAGAGGACATCGAAACGGAGGACGACAGAGCCAAAATAAGATCAATTTCATTTTTCTCCAGGTCAGATGCCAGTAATGCATCCTTTCCACCGCCTTCACCTCCCCCCCCCCCAAAAAAAAAAAAATTCGTCTCTCTCTCTCTCTCTCTCTCTCTCTGTGCAACTATTTGCACAAATATACAGACAATAATTACAGAAAAACAAAAGTAAATAGACTTTGATAGGAATGAAACAAAAACTAAGTAAGATAAGATCGAGAAGTCTAGCATCGCAAATGGGAGATTCCGCATCTTCAGATAAATGATCAACTAATTGTACAAGCACAACACAAATCTCACCAAGATGAAAACTAAAATTGTCCTTAATCGCAAGCATGCAAACAAGTAGCGATCTGAATTTCTACAAACAAATGTGTAAACCAAAATTGCAGATGAGTAGAACATCCACAAAAAGACTGAGACAACAGCACGATCATGATCTACACATTTATATATACCTAATGAAAGATCTTCCTTTGTTAGGACTGTCCGTAGAAGCCGCTTCGTCTTGAACCTTCGAAGCGTAGAGGCCTTCGCTGCCTCCATGAAAGAAAAAGGCATTGGACCGAGAAATGAAGGATTCGTGTCTGTACTCGTGGATCGAAGCAAGGACATGGTCGATCGAATTAAAGACAAACACAAACCCTAGTAAAAACCCCAACCATAGCTTGTCCGGCAAACAGTTCCTCTGCTGCATTTTTCCTCGGTAGAACTAGTAGCAGCGGGCGGGGGAGTAGAAGAAGACTGACGCCAATCGAAAAATCCGGACGAAAATAACGTCTAAGGTTAAATGAACAAACAAAAAAACAGAAGAAAGAAAAAAAAAGGAAATATTGAAGGAACGACGCCGTATTATGTTAATACGGACTGTATTTATGAAAAATGTAAGCATTATTATTAGAAGTCGTTACAAATTGATGCGTACTGAAAATTTTGATTAATGTACGAATCAGAAAATCATTTTATTATGGTTGGATGCTCGGATAAAAATGGGCCGGATCTTTATAATTTTAAATTTATATCTTGCACACCACAATAAAATAAACAAAATGTAAAAAATATATGAAACTTACACCCCGTTATATCTTTCGACGCTTAAATTAGTAATATTCTATTTATGTGAGAAAGATATAAGAAAATGATTATGATAATTTATAGATGATAGAGATGAGTATATGTTTAGATAATACTGTTATTTTTTGTGTACTCATTTAGTTAAATGAATTTTATTATATGTACTTGCCTAGTGGAGTGTTTTTTATCGTTATTGCTCTTCTTTTCTTTGTCTTTGTTGTTGCCTCTTTTCCTTTAAGTAAGAGGGTTTATTTATATATGAAATGCTATTTGGTTGGCAAGCATTTGAAATCAATGCGTAGGTATAGCATCTCTTCGATGATAAAAGGATGTTACTTGCATGAATAACAGCCGCCTCAATTCAATACCAAGACTGCTTGACTGTCAACTATTAAATCGATTCACCAGCTGCCTGTATCCTACCATTAAGTGACTTATTATAATTCTTTAATATCTGATTGTTAAAATCATACCCCTTAATTTATGTATTATGTCATTTGTTTGATAGATTTTGAGACATCTTCTATTGGACCGTCAGTAGTTATATATCTTATCTACTTGTGCATTAGGTTGACTTGTGTCTAGCCATACATTCATCACAGATAGTTAATAGAAATAACTTATTCCAGATGAAATAGATATTATTTAAATCAAATAATGAAATTATAAAATAAAATAATCCCTCAAATTCTCAATAATTATTGATAATATCCAAGATTCTTATTCTATATCAAATCTTTACACTTTTATATATATAAAAAAAAAGTTAATCAATGTTAAAATACTAATTACTCCAACAAAGTTCAAAATGACAAATTATGACAGAGTTAAAATAATTTAGATATAAACTTTGAACAACGTAATAAGTTTTAAAAAACTATCTTGATAATTTATTTTTTGAATTTGAATCAAATTTTGAATATATAACCCTACCCATAAAAAATATACATCTGATGCGACTTAGATTCAGGATTTAAGAAAATTTAATTAATACTGAGTCTGTGAATAAATGATACATTAACTATTAGCATCCCGAATTTACATATCACAATTAGATTGATAAGAATATTGAAAGAAAGTTAAATTTTCTTATTTCCATTCAAATCATTAATTCATTCTCCTCTCTTGGTAAAAGAGAATCCAGTAAAGAAAGAGTATGAATATGTTATTATTTTGAAAATGATTTCTTTCTCTTATTTTTTCGTTCCCAACAGGTGATCTTTATAGTCGTCTTTCTCCAACCGAAACAACTGATCAGATTAATCAGTTTATAAACCGATTCTGATCCGTTACGACCGGTTACCAGGAACAGTTCTTCCCACGTGTCAAACAAATTACGGTAGTTTTCTTGTTACCAAACGACTCTATGACCCAACGGGCCTTTTTCAATGGATCTTTCTTCCATGTTAAAATCAACCCAATTATTATTGTACCCATCAACATCGTATAAATTTATAAATATATTGTTATAAATTAAACTCGTGACCATATACCTAATCGTGAAGTCATTCTTATCAACTGCATTAATTCAGATTTAAAAGGCAAAGCCTCAACATCCCATTATCAAATACCATAATGGGTGTGTTTTTATTTAATTGGCCACTAATTATAATGCATCACACTCTTCCCACCACCGAAAAAGCTTCAGCCATTAACTATAAATGGAGGAGGACGAGGACTCCATTAATCACAGAGAGAAAGAGGAGGCCAATTGAAAACCCAAGGGCTGTGTCTCTTGAGTGAAAGATGGGAGTCGTGATTAATTCTTTAGACACCATACTCATTCCCCTAAGCCTCTTCATCACGCTGGGATATCATGTCTATCTGTGGCATAACTTCAAGAATCATCCTTCTCTTACAACCGTTGGATTAAACATAATCAAAAGGAGGGAATGGCTTCTTGGCATGAGAGAGGTAAGGTTCATCGATATCTCCATGCTTGATTTGTTTGCCGAGATAAATTTTATGCTTTTTTGAGAAAAAAATAACCTCCCTTCATAATATTTTTCTATGTTCAACATGTATACAAAATTTGAATTATCATATAATTTGTAATAATTGAAGATAGTAATATTTTTTTATGGTTATAATATTTCATGATAAACAATATTTTCATTCATTATAGTGATGAGATTATTGATGGGTGTTGATATAAATAGAGAGTAGTAAATGTTTTAGAAATTAGATTTTTATTTTTAACATGATAATTGTTTTTCAAGATTCAAACTTATTTTTTTATCAATCAAAAAAATATTTTTTACAGAGTTATTTTTTATATGTACTAAACATAAAAAAAATGTACAGAAAAAAATATGATAATAATATTTCCTAACAATTTATTTTCGGACAAATAAATTCTAATGATTAAAAGTATACTTTAATCAATGGTATAATATAAACTGATTTGGGTTTTGATTACAGAGGTGTGTTAGCATATAAATCCAAGCTTTACTTGCAGGGCGATGATAAGGGAGAGATGTTGGCAGTTCAAAGCCTGAGAAACAGCCTAATGGCGGCCATCCTCACCGCTTCCATAACAGTCATCATCACCATCTCCTTAGCAGCTCTGGCCAACAACACATACAACGCCGACGACGGCGGCAGCCGCCTCTTCTCCAGCCCGTTCTTCGGTGCACATTCAGGGTCAGTCATTGCTATCAAGTACGGCGCAGCATCAGTCTTCCTTCTGATCAGCTTCCTATGCAGCTCTATAGCCGTAGGATTCTTGATCGACGCCAATTTCATAATCAACGCTTCAGGCGAGTTCCCGTCCCGGGCGCACGCCAAGGAGATCCTCGAGCGAGGGCTCCTGTTGTCAGTGGTCGGGAGCAGGGTGCTCTGCATTGCTTTTCCTCTGATGCTGTGGATGCTCGGCCCAGTGCCGGCGGCAGTGTCGGCGGCGGCGTTGGTTTGCGGGCTTTACGAGTATGATTTTGCTGGAAGCTTGGGGAGGAAGAAGTGATCATCGTCTGCTTTAATGTTTACCCCATTGGCGAAAGGGAGAGAAATCCTGTCTAAACAAAAGTTTGCAGTTAATGCTATGAAACTCCAGCTCATTAAGAGATAAAAGTTGATTTTTTTAAATTTGAATTATTTATTTTAAAATAAATTATTATAATTTAATTATTTTTAAAAAAATTAAAAATTAATAATTAAAGTATAACTACATATTTAAAAATAAATTACTTAAATTAAAAAAATATACTATATTTCTTTAAAAGATAGAACTTCACTAGTATTGATGCGTCCTGGATCCAAACTTTGA
>JAOVVI020008492.1:0-11060 GCA_028571085.2 Nepenthes alata
TTCATTTGATATTATATGTTATTTTGGATATTTTGAATGTATGAAAAATAATTTTATATTGTAAAATTTTAAAGGAATCAGAGCAGGCAGGCTAGCGCCTGAGACACGCTCGTCGTGCACCTGAGCGCTAAAAGCTATGGTGTAGTGCTCGAGGGGCTCCCAAGACAGCACTCGAGGTATGCTTGAGTGGTGCTCAAGTGTCGATGGCCCTATTTAAGTAGCATCAGCACATTGTTTTGCTATTCATGCGGGAGAAGGAAAAGGAGAGAGAAAGATGAGGAGGAGAAAGAGGACAGAGGAAGAAAAGAAGTCTTGGTTCAGAGTATTTTGTTGTCAGATTTGCTTAGTTGGAGGTTATGGCAAGTATTCTTACACCCTATCGTTGATTTGTTTTTATATCTAATAAACTTTGTTTACGTTTTTGAGGTTTAATGTACGTATATGTTATTTTTATTTACCCTATTTATTTTCTTCGTGCATGTATGTTATTTCTACCAATCATTTGGAAATCATGTTCGGATTTTATAAGTATTTAAGGATTTTGTGTATTTTATGAAGCAATTGGTAAATATTTAAAATTTTATATTTATGTATCAGTATATTTATACGAAAAAAGTTATGAAAACTTACATGGGCTGTTCATTGGTATACATGTATCACTGTCTGGAGATTGGAATCTCTACCTTTGTGATATGATTTGATATGTGATATGCGACCCTCTCCCGATGGGAAAAGCATTGTTTCCTGATAGGGAAAGCTTTTTGACTTCCTTTTTTGCCAGTAAGAAAAGGATTTGTTATGCAGATGACCCACCTTATTTATATTTTAATGAGAACCATTATAAGTAAATTAAATAAATTTAATAAATTCCGACGTCCTAATATATAAACTAAATTTAAGGGTTGCACCCAACGTTACGGGTGGAAAAGCGTAATAAGCACGTTTATTGTCTATAGGAAAGCATATATGGATGGCACTACCAATAAGTCTAAATAGTGGTTGATATGAATTAAGATTATTAAGAGTATGTATAACACTTCCTCAAGTTGGTCTATTTGCCTTTGGTTCTTCGATTTCATACATATTTTATATTTCTATATTGATTTGTATTTAGACTTCATTTAATATTCGCAAGTTTACTCATAGATCAGACTTTTTTTTGTCATGTACATTTGGGTATGTGATTTCATTTCGGAACATATTTTATTTCTTATATGATTTCGTTTCGGATTTTATTTCATTCGTATGTGATTTTGATCCGAATTTTATTTTATTCAGTATATATTTTATATATACTATGATATGATTTAGATTATATGAGTTTATTTCAAATCACGTTTCGTTCAGAGTACATTCTGATGGGACTATGTTTTGATATGAATTATATTTTGAGTGCGAGATTACCTTCAAACTTTTGATATCTTTTGAATTCGTGTCTTTTACATGGTTTGAGTATGTTTATGAACCCTCCCTTTGATTTTAGAACATTGTTGTTTATTATATGATGTAAATAATTATTAAGTTTTAGACTCACATTTTTACTTCTTATCTCTTCAATTAATGGGCTTAAATATATTGTAGGAGTTTGAACATGATCTGATCATAATTTCATCTATTTGGGTGAGTTTAACTTTATTTTTTGGACTGAATGAATCGGATGTATTTTAAATATTGAGTTTGGCCGGATGTAAACCTATGGTTTTGTATTGAAAATAGTTGGATTATGCAATCATCAAGTTATATTGTATTTATTGAGCGGGTCATATTTATTATATTATCTGGATGGTTACCGATGAAATCCTATACGGGTTATTGTTATTATGATTATCATTTTGGATCATATGGCGTTCGTTTTGTTACACTCGGGTTTAAAATTTATTGATTATTGTGGTATTATTTTAAAATTTTAATTTTTATGAATTATAATTCTTTAGACTTGCCTTAATTCAAATTCGTGATAAATAGAGTTCAGTTTGAAACATATATATGGACTATCACATAAAATGCCTAAATGTATAAGTTTATGACTTTTTCTTTACAAATATTTTTATATATAAATATATTATCTTAAAATATTTACTTATTTTATAAAAACCAAGTAAAACTTTAAAACATTTGGTAAAAAATACATGTATATTTGCCATAATAGAACACAAAATGTAAACAAATATAAAATTTTTTTTAAATGGACCAAAGATTGATGTTAAAAATATTTGCCATAATTTTATAATCTAACATATCTCACTATAAAGGGCTCTAAAATCTCATTCATTGTCCTTCTTTTCTCTCTTCTTCTTCTTCTCCACTTCTCCAACTCTCTCCTCTCTCTCCTTTTTCCTACATAATGGCCACGAAATGAGCACGCAAGCCTTATTTAATCAATTAGCGCATAAACGTCAGATACGTGCCATCAAGTGCTCCCATACTGCCTCAACCCTGTACCAGCTCAGGTGCCTTCATTCTACCCAAACTGTGTATAAATATTGCACAGATACACATTATGTGCTATATAATTTGTTTAAAATACGCATGAGCAACACAGTGCCCATCAGATGCCAAACCTACTTTCTCAAATTTAAATTATTTTTTTAATTTTTATTATATAATTATCTTTAAATTAATTTAAAATTATACCAATGATGTCATATATCATATACAAAATATGAGACATTATGAGCGCAATATATTTTTCCTAAATCATACATGAGCTCTTTTAAATGTGAAGGGATTTGATTTAATTGTTCTTAAAATTTTTAAAAATTAATTATAATTAATTATCTTAAAATAATTAAAACTTGATTAATTATTAAATAAGATTATTTAATTAACAATATATATGATCTCGGATTCAGGGGGATGATCCCACCGAATCATTGACAAATCTGCTTGATTGATGCTTTCTTGCTTGATTTTAAGACGTAACGTGGACTAATTTTTTACATTAATTAATAAAAGGAAATAAAACCAAAAATTAAAATATGAAGCTATCAATAAAATCAAAAATAGATGGATTTATTTTAATTTACGTGATCATTTTAAATATTAGATTATTAGATAAAATTTTAATAATTTAGATTATTTTAAATATAATAAAGAGTGGAAATTTAAATATTTTATACTATAAAAATAAATCTCAACTAATAAAAAATAAATAAAATTAATATTTAATAATATCATCACAATCCCAACTAAAACCACTAGCTTCATATTTCATATTATCTCTAATTACAGCTTTTTTTTTCTTTTTTTTTTTTTTTGCAATTTTATGATAATGGTAATTAAGAAGTACCAAGTGAGGAATTAAGCAACTTTGCTCTGCTTAATGTCGTTCAGATCACACCAAATTTGCTTGAAGACTTTGATGATAAGATCATGATAATCATCTGAATTCAGCGAGAGATAGCAAGCGAGAAGCTCTTCCAAATCCTTCGATGCCCGGATGTTGTTCTGCACGATCATCTCCAACATTGATTCTCTGAAATCACTCTGCGGATCTAGCGAAGATTTGACAATGGCGAAGCTCTCCAATATGCTCCGTCGCCGGGAGCTGCCGGGAACGCTGCTTCTCCGTCCACTAGTATTCCCCTGCCCCTTCCTTCCGATCCTCGGAGAATTGAGACGAAGTCTTACTCCGTTCGCCGGAGAGTTGACAGAGAATCTCCTCATCGAACTGTTACTCTGGTCCTTTGACTCTGACCCTTTAGCAGAACTCCTCCTATAGTTGCTTCCATCAACTGCTGCTGCTCTGTTTTTCATTCCATCCAATTTCTCTGGCTTTGTTATGATTGGGGGAAGCTCGATCCCGGAAATATAATCGACCTTGCCAGATTTTTCACCTTTCTCGGCCAACGACTTCTCATCGATGCCGACGATAATGTCCCCTTCCCCTGATGTCTGGCGGACTCTGCATTGGCAGGCGGCGGAGAGGGAATGAGAAGGGTCAGGGCTGGATTGGGGGACGAGGGAGAGCCGGTTTGGCGAGATTTCTGGCTGCGAGGTCTCAGATTTTGGCAGGTTGGAAGGGAAGTCGGTGGCGGAGGCGTGGCAGCCGCAGGTGGTGAGAACAGAGGAAGAGACAAGCACTTGCGTGGAGGAGGATTTGGTGGTGGATTTTCCCTTTATGGTTCTTTTTCTGGCTGATTTTCTCAGTGGGTCATGGGGATGATTGCAAGAAGAATAATTTCCGGGAGTTTGGTCTGTTCGGGTGATCAAATCTCTACTGAAATAGTATGATTTTCTTGAAGGAGAAAGATGGCCATGGACTTGAGATTCCGCCGCCGCCGCCGCTGCTGCATGAGATTTTGATTTTGTGGGCGGCGGCGTTTGCTGCTGCTTTTGTGAGTGTTTTTTCTTTGCCTGGGATTGATTTTTGCTGCCGCCGCTACTCATATATTTGAGCTTGAAGAACCAAGCATTCGGTATCATCTCCGATAATCTGAATCTGCAGCTTCCCATTTGAAGAGTATCAGAAAACAATGGTGTCAATCAATAAAAGAAAATCCTCAACTTGAATTCCTTCAACAGAAGTGAAAATGTTGAAGAAGATGAAGCTTCTTTCGGCCGGAAAAAATGGCGGAATGGACAATTGATGGAACTTTTCTGCCGTTGGAAGAGGTGAAGAAGACGAAATTTTACTTGAATGACTGCTTTTTATTGGCCCCGTGAGGTCGGTGTTCTTGAAAATTTGAGACGTTGACAACTCTTGTTTTTTTTTTTTTTTAATTTAGAGGCGTGATGGGAGACATTATTAATATATTTTACAGCTTAAAATTTCTATTATTATTTTAATAATCTTAATTAATTGACAAAACATAAAATTAATTAGATTTATTTTCAAAGGATTTTCAATTATCATTTATTAATTAGTTTGTATTGTTCGAATAATAACTTGGGATTTTAGTGAGAGGGTGACTAAAGGGAAATGGGATTCTTTCAAAAAAGTGAGGAAACAAGGAAAAAAACAAAAACAAAAACAAAAATTCAAATAATCCTCTGTACATTAATGCCTTCGTTGTATTTTACATAGGAATAAATAGTGGAAATAATATTAAAAAATAAACCCAACTTTTAATTTGTTTTTAATTTTATTTTTTTCAATTTTATGGTAGCTTTATTTTTTTTGTAAAAAAAAAAAGTAAGTTAAATTGGCTAGATTTCAGATTATATGCTAATATGTATGCGAAGATAAAAATTTTTAGATGTGTGTAAAATTTAAACAAAAGGTTGATTTTTTTATTTTTGTATGATAATTTTGATAAAATTATTTTAATATGATATAATTAGTAATAAATTTACTTAATTTTATTACAAAATGGTTATTATTAAATATTTTAAATAAAAATATTATTTTTGAGTAATAACATACAAACTAGGGAATAAAATAAAAAAATAAAAATTTAAAATATTTTTTGATAATTTTTTTCACATCCCTAATCCAAATATAGGTAATAATTAATAATAAAAAAAATAAATAATAATAAGATTTTCTTCTTAGAATAACAAAAATCTAAACAAAATAACTGAAGCGGAGTCATGTATACCGAACCCAAAATCAAAATTGGTGAAAGATCAAAAATCATATACAAAATTCATAATCTATATATAAATATTAAATAATTCAGAATATGAAATCATCTAAATACTACAAATATCACAAACCAAATGCTCAAAAGTCAAAAATCCAAAATGGAATAGGTTTGTAGATTGAGTTCAAAACTTATAAATCTCAAATGGACAAATCATAGCAATTATCAAATACTATATAAGTAAAATCTCAAAAATATAAAACTTGTTAAAAACGGAGAGGTAATAGCAAATTTTCATTTGATTTGGTCTAATATTATATATTATTTTGGATTAAATTGGATATATTAAAAATAATTATATAATGTAGAATTTGAAGAACATTCGGAATAAGGAGGCAAAGTAGTGCATGAGGCATGCCCGATGTGTACTTGAGTATGATTTCCAAACTGGGCATGCCCGAAGAACTCTTGAGGTGGCTCTCTGACACAAACCAGAATAGGCACGCCCAAGGGGCGCTTAGGGCAGCACTCATGCACAGTAACGATTTTGGCACGACGCTTGACGCGTCTTATATAAGCAGTGGCATGCACTGTTTGGACATTTCGTGCGAGAAAGGGGAAAAAGAGAATGAGAAGGAAGAGAGACAAAGAGGAGAAGAGGTAGTCCGAAGTATTTTTTTTGTTATATCTGTTCAGTTAAAGGTTAGGTATGTATCCTTACACTATATCCTTGATTTATTTCTGATTTCAGTTATTTTTATTTATATTAGGTGGTTTTAATATATATGCATATTATTTTATTTACCATATTTGACTATCTCATGTATGCATATTACTTTTATCAATTATTTTGGAATTTTACTTCGTTCGAAAAAATATTTGATGATTTTATTTATTTTATAAAAAATGGGTAAATATTTTAAGATATTATATTTGTGTATCAGCATATTTGTAAAACAAATCATGAAAACTTGCATATATGTTGTGCATATGGTATCCATGTATTGTTGCGTCGAGTTGGTGTAAAGTACGGGTTCTTAAAATATAGTAAATTCTAATAATTATGTTTAGGATAAATAAATTGGAGAAAATAAAAATTAGATCATAATTGAAGGTAATTTGGTGCCAAGCTCGCTGGACGCTCGAACAAGGCTGGAGGCACCAAATTTCGAAGGGGTGCACCCGAGGCATGCTTGAAGTGCGCTCGAGCGCCGACTGACCGGACATTTTGTCCACCGCCTTACTGTAGCGCTAGCCTAGAATATTTCCACCGACTTATTTTAAACTTTTAAATAAGGGAAAAGAAGATGAAGCAGGCATAGACGAGTAGATAAGATGAGAGAAAGGAAAGGGAAAAAGAGAAGGAGAATAGATTCCAAATAACTTCCAATTTGATCAGAGTAAGAAAATAAATAAATCAGGTTAAGATAAGTGTACTCCAATTTTTTTAATTTTTTCACAATTTTATAAATAATTACATGTTTAAATATGAATATTATGATTTATCAATTCGATTTCGCTGTTTAATTTGTGTTTTATATTTGAATTTTGTCTGAACATTTTTTCTCCAGTTTAAGCTCGAAAATAAAGGCAAGGGTTTGTAAATCTTTGAGTTATGGAGTGAAAACATTATACAATGAATCATTTAAGATTACTAAACGATTTTACCTGAAATTTTATTAAAAGTCATGCTGTTTAAATTACTAAGAACCCTAAGGCTATCCGAAAACTTAGTTTTGTGAAGTTGAAGTGGCCCCTAAAGGACAAGGATTAAAGTTAAGAAATAAGAATCAGAACTCCCTAAGATACGTTTAAATTAGTAAGAAACTTGACTAAGGATTGTTGTCTAGCAGTAACGTTCTTTGGCGTGCCATAGGTGTTACAGTGGTAATTAAGGATGACTCCATCCACAGAGTGATATGTGGTCATCCTATCATCGGAATGTAAATAAGAAGGAATTCATGATTAATCTGCCTTCAAACAAGAACAAAGAATATGTGATTATCCTATCCTCGGGATATAAATAAGGAAAAATTCATGATCAATCTGTGAACTAAAAATATGTGATCATCCTGTCCTTAGAATGTAAATAAGGAGAAATTTATGATCAACCTGCCTTTGGACAAGAACTAAGAATATATGATCATCCTAACCTCGAGATGTAAATAATGAGGAATTCATACTCAATCTATCTTCGAATAAAAAAAATTATTCTAAAAGATAAGTAAGATTTGAGCTATTTCATGATTTTCGGTATTTTATGCCAGCAATGTTTTATCCTTGTCTTTAAAAACTAGTATAAACCTCAGACCTTTCCACCCTGTGTCCGTGGACATTGCATGTTCTCGGTCATTTTATGTAGTTTTCAATGTCTGCGGCCATTGCATGTCCTCGATCATTTTGTTCATTTTGGCAAACTTCAACGTCCGCGACCTTTGCACTATCCTCGGCCATTGTACTATATTCATACATTGTTTCATGTTTTTGCATTGTCCATATGCGTTTTTATATATATATGTTTTATATAAAAATTTTACATGTCCTTATTATTTAGTACCTTACTGAGTAATTTGCTCACCCCTTACTGTTTTATTGTCTACCCTTTCAGGTGATACAAATGAGTTGATATCTAATGAGAAAGAGTAAGGATAAGGCTTAGTTAAAGGAAGATTGTTGGACATTGAAGACTCAAAATTTTAAAAGTGTTTGATATAATGTGAATGTAAATAACTTATACAAGTTAAATGTTGTATATTAACTTCGAGCATGTTGTATATTATTATGGTATAGTATGCTTCCGCATGTTGTTATGGGTATTGTTATGCTTTTGCAGGTCTGATTTTAGATTTGTACAGATTCCTAGTTGGCATCTCTTATTAGATCCAATATGAAATTGAGATTACTGTGCTAGAGCCATTAGATCCAATATGAAATTGAGATTACTGTGCTAGAGCCATTGATGTAATGGCATATGATTTTTAGATCCTGTGTTTGTGTTGTGCAATTAAATTTAAAGTATATCTATTTTTATGTATTGTACAGGGTTTATTATTTTGATTATATTTATGATTAATGATAGAAGGTCATAGATGATTATGAACCGTTCCATCATAGTTGGGCTCTACCTTTATTATGTGCTTCAATTTGTAACCTTTTCAGAAGAAAAAGTTTTATAATTTAACCTTCTTGATTGAATGTTTTGACCTTTTTGTCAGTTAAGAAAAATTTTATGATATGTGATGTGAAAACTCTCCCAATTGTATTTTATGAGAACCATCATAAGAAATTAAATGAAACTAATATATTTAAACATTCTAATATATTAGATAGATTTGAGGAGTGCACCCAATTTCAATGGTGGCAAAAGATAATAGCTTCACTTTCATATATAGGAGATAGTATTTAAATTGCCATATCTATGGGTTTAAATAGTGGTTGATATTATTCAAGATTATTAGGAGTATGCATATTTTTTTTTAAGTTAGTTTTCAATCTTTAGTTCTCCAATTTATGCATATTTTAAATTTTAAAAATATTTTCCTTTATTGATTTGTATTGAGATTTCGTTTGAGATTCGTAGGTTTTGCCTACAATTGATATTCGATCAATTTCATAGATTTAGATATATGGTTTTGTTTTTGATTATGCGGTTTCGTTTTGGATTATACTTTTGAGTACGATGTCAAATTTAAACTTCTATTGATAGCCATTTGAGATTATAGTTTCACGCATTTTGTATGTGTTTATTGTCCTTCATCCTAATTTTTTGACACATCATTTCTTATATTATATTGTCTACTGATATTTGTTAAGTTTTGAACTTATATTTTTATTTTCTCATCCCCTTTAGATTAGTAGGCTCGAATACGTTGTAGGAAATTTGAATGCATAGTTGATTGCAACATTGCTTTTGTTGGTGAGTAGTAGCATATTGTTTCAATTGTTATCATATTAGTTATATTTTGGGTATCAAGAGTTAGTCGGATAACAACTTACAGTTTTGTATGGGATCAGTAGGGTCATTATGTAAATTAAAAATGTGTGTTGTTAGTTTATCACTCCCTTACAATATTGTAGAGTAGGTCATGATTATTTTATCATTCAGATGAATTATCTAATAAAATTCTATAATTGATTTTGTATTCTGATTTTATTGTTATTAAATATTGAGACTGTCTGATTTATGTCAGGTCATGCTCTGATTTAAATTTTAATTTGGTTATTATTTTAAATTCGAGATTTAAATTTTGTGACTTTAAATTGTTAAATTATTATTAAGACCTGTTTTGGTTCGAGGTCTATAATAGAAGAACTAAGGGTTGATGATTCATACATTAACTAATCAAAAGACTAACTCGAAGGATATCCAAAAATAATATTTCATTAATTTCTTATAGTAGTTCTCACAAAAAATATCAAACGATAGATTCTATATTAAATCATAAATTTTTTTTCTTCATAAGAAAAATGTAAAATTTTTTCCTCTAAAAAAATATAAATATCAAACGAGACACAAATACAAAGCCTTCCGCCTAAAAAAGCGCAAATATTAGACTCCACACACAAAACTTGAGGAAAACACAAATATAAATCTTCACAAATATAAAGCTATCCACTAAGAGGAAAGAACATCCATATCACAAGTCTAAAATAGTGTTCAAATCAAAATATTTGCATGAAATATTACATACAAAGTCAAATATTTTAAGTTTTATAATATTTATTTCATAAATATTCACATACATAAATATAATATTTCAAATACTTGCTTATTTTGTACAAATCGATTAAAACTCTCAAATATTTTATAAAACCAAATAAAATTCAGAACCTTCAGTAAAAATTATATATATGTAATAATATTTAAAATAAAAAACTAAGGGAACATATGCATACATATCAAAATAAAAAATATAAAAAATAAAATTAAAGAATTCTCAAAATAAACTAAAAACGGGTTTAAAATACTTCCTTTAACCTTCTAATTTAACAGATCTAACTCTCAAAAGTTTTAAAATCTCCTTCATTCTCTTTCTCTCTCTTCTTCTTCTTCCTATCTTCTTCTCTTTCTCTTCTTTTTTCTTTTTCCTATGAAATGACTAAACAACACACATACCTTTATATAGTACAATCGGTGCATAAATACCAAACAAGTACACATTAAGCATCCTCACTCTACCTTAACTGCACATGAGTATCGCAACAGGCGCGACTCAGATATTAACATTCTATCCACACTACAGATAAGTGCTGCATAATTACATATCAGATATTACTCAATATACTCAAAACATGCATAAGTGTCACGCAGACATCTATCAGGTGTCAAGCCAACTTCCTCAAACTTAAGTTTTTCTTTAATTTTTTATTATATATTTATTTTAAATTAACCTAAAATTATATTAATAACATTATAGATCATATATAAATATGAAGCATTATAATTTCACCATACTCAATAACATAAAAATTTGTAAAAAGAAAAACAATCGATAATATGTTATGTAAATACATTTTGTATAAGAGTTTCCTATA
>JAOVVI020008493.1:0-14158 GCA_028571085.2 Nepenthes alata
AATCAGAGTGTTTTGTGGATATCAAGGCATCCTTTTGATGTACGATTGGTTTCAAATGGCATTGTTCTTGTATATATTGTAGTTGCTAAAGTTGAAATCCTTATGATATAGCGCGTAGCAGCCCTTTTGCTACGTCCTGTTGTTGGTTGAGGAAAAAATTGGAACTGTAATAGTTTCCTCGAGTAAAAAATGTTTTTAAACTTCTTCATTATGCATTTTTAATGTTATTTGATGTATAAGTACTTTTTGTTGGTTTACAGAAGTTCATAAATTTGAAACTGCATCCACTTAACATCTGCCGCAGTCTTGTGCATTGCCTTCCAATCATTTATCTTGCAAGTGCCTGCTAGATATAAATAATGTGAGCATTACAAAAATCCACGTTAATACCTTCTCTGCTAATGATGAATGTAAGTGATATTAATTGGACAACAGGGGAGTGCACTATTTGTTTGGTCCTTTCTCTTCCCTTTTTAATAAAAAACCCCTGTATAAAAATCTGTTTTCTTGCGTCATGGAGTTATCAAGTGCAAAATGAGAAGAGAAGCCTGTGTCATATGCCCTCAAAAAGACGTCAAGGAAATCAGTTGGGTGTATACCTTTTGATTCAGGTGAAATATAACTGACCTCTAATACCCTGTTGTATTTGGTGGAGGTTGTTTGACAGTCTGGGAACAAGTCAAATTTGTTGCAATGGAAGGGTTAGTTGTATTAGGCACTGGCAGATTTTGCCTAAATTTCTTTTATGTATTTTGAATTTGGTCTGGACTCTCAAATATGCTACAAAATCTTTCGTCTGATTTTAAATATTTTTTAAAACTTACTAAGCTAAAAATAACTAATTCTTGAACAAAACATGATGCTTTAGACATCACTTCTGAGTGATGGTATCTATTTGGTTCAGTTTGATTTGATTTGGAAGAAAGCATAAAATTTCCTCTTTCATTTATCAGAGGACATTGCAGGCGAAAAGAGGATCTTCCCTCCATTTCTTGCCTTTCCTCTACATTAGAACATAAGATGACCCAAATCAAAAGCAGGGTATCAGCACCAACTGTCCTCGTGGTAGTGACTAAGCTAATATTGTGTTGATATCTCCACCTATTTGCACCGCAACATCTAACATTAGCAGCAATGTTTGTTTTTTTGGAGGGCCATTCACACCAGTGTCATTCATCTATTCATTAAAATTCTGTAAGGTTTGTTTTGGTTGATTATCCATGACAGTAATCTTGATTTTCCCACACTCTTGTTTAACTGTACTTTACAACTTTTTGTTGATGTCATTCCATGATTGAACGTGAAAAACTCTATAACAGATTATTCACATGACCCAAGTTCCTTTCGTGAGAACCAAATGTTATCTCTCTCTGGCTTTTCCAAATACTACTGGAGGGGGGCTAGACGTACTTCAGGATTAAGACGATATAGAAGGATGAGCTAATGTACAAGCTTTTTACATTATGGTGTCTAAGGAGTATTAAATGTAAGTACCCTCAGTGACAATTTTACAAGGGAGGTTTTCATGATGCAAACAAGCAACCTGACCATTTTTTGAAGCCACAAGGCTCACCCTCATTATTCGACATCATATGGAAAAACAATTAAAATACACAAGAAAAGATCTTGAGGAAATCCTCTATAGGAGGAGAGGACCTTCTATCTCGTCCACATATAATGTTAAAAGAAACAGTGGTGCATCTCCAAAGATCCAAAAAGATGTCCTCTTATAATCTTCTGTTGCTTCCTTCTAGCTGAGTTGGTAGGGACTTGGCTGCAAAAGATAATATCAAAAAAGCCATTGCATAAGTTTCATTTCTCTATAGCGCTAGAGCATGGAAGCAAGAAGCCACTTAAGGAAGCTTTTTTTTGGAGGTGAGGGTGGCTGTGGTGCTGGGAAAGATGAATATGGGTTGGTGCTGTGATGTCATCTCAAAAACATTTATCTTCATTATGTTAACCTCTTTAATTGTTATTTTGGGCACCTAGGTTTTTATCCATGTATAGTTTGAATGTAGCCTCGTTTTGTTTCATAAAATTTGAAACCTATGGTTCTATGATGCATCTTTTCTGCAGAATGATGCAAAAAATGCAAATTATCTTCTTCATCTGCCCTTTTTGTTTTTTAATTCTAGTCCAGAAAGCGGTCAGTTTCTCCATTTCTTGCTCTGTAATCTGCCCAGTGGTTATGTTATGATGATGGAGATCTACCTGTTGTGCTAGTTGCCAGAAAATCAAGGCCCAATAGAAAATTTGGATGTATTATCTCTTCCACAAAATTTCAGTTGCACTTGAACTTTCATATTATGTTCCTTTGTTGAAGCATTGGTTAAGAAACAGTCAAATTGCTGAACAAGATGATTGCCACAAGCTTCAACTTCACATTCTGATTTTTCTCATTGATTGTATGATGTCAGCTTAAATTTTGGATCCCATTTCTCTTTCCAGGTGAGCTGGGTGTTCTTTTATCACCTCTTTACTTGTGAAGGATATTTTTGGTTTATAAATAAAACTTGATCTTCTTACATTCATCACGTCTCTGGTTATCCATTGTTTTCTCGGTGCATTGTGCTACAAGAAGCAGAACTTTCCACTGCATTTGGATCCTTTTAGGTGTTTGTTTAACACCATTTTGGTTCGAGCACCTTCCTTAGAATGTTGCATCTTCAATTTGAGTTATATTTTCCGTGGAAGTTGTCTCCGTAACATGCGATTGAGGGTGCTCTTATGTGTAGATATTCTTGTTGGTGTTCTCCAAATTTCTATCACTTGGGCTTGCTCTGTTGCTGTAATGCAGGGAACTTTAATGCATTGGTAGAGTTAAAAGCTCTGGGAAAGAAAGCATAAATCCAGAGCAGGTAATTCTGTCTTGGCATTATTGATGGCAACAATCTCTCTTCATACTCTGTCAGTGCCATGAGAGACTTTCACTCTCTCTCATGTGTGTCTTCTATCCTTTTTCTAAGACATTTTCATTTTTTTATAGATTTATGTTTTCGTTTCATGTTGTTTTCTTGGCTGCTCTTTATCCAGGCCAGTATTTTCTGTCATATATATCTTTTCATATTTTTCCATGGTATGCATCTCAATTGGCAACATCATAGCCTTAGCCTTCAGATTTAGTCTCAACTTCCTGGTTCAGCTAGGTGTATTTGACTTTAGCAATTGAACTTGGAGTTTCAGATTTGTTGCTCTTAAGCCAAGCCTTCGGCCATTCAAATGGGTTGATAATAGCATGGAATGATATATCAGCCGATATATTGATATTAGGGGCCCAGTCTTGATATTTTGCAATACCAACTCATAATCGCAATGTCTTGTCGATAGGCGATATATTAGCCAATATTCAAAATACTTACCGATATTTTTCAATTGAGTTACGATTCATAGTAAAATTTTATTATCTTGTTAGAATATCATTATCATTAGTAGTAGAATATGTTCATTATTAGAATAGGATAAGCTGATAAAATATTCCTTTAAAAGGGTACTTTAGTCTTTATATTATGTTGTAAATACTTATATATGTGTGAATATATCCTTAATTCTAATTTTGAGGTTTTCTACAGCTGGCTCCCTGCTTTTATTTCTCTTATTTTACACTTATGATATGTTCGATATCGATACATATTATCTGATAATAATATAGATATGACCTCATCTAATACCGGTGTCAATACCGATATTTTCATCCATGGTTGATAGCATGGTCAGCAATCCCTTTTCATTGGTATGTAGGGTCAGCTATCTTTCATCCATCATATAATCACAAATAATGTTGCAGGCACTTCTTGCATAGCTGGGAAGCTCAAGTTTACAATATTGGTTGCTTGAATTATTCTCCTTTTATCTCGGATCTGCCAAATATGGGTCCTAAGACTGTAATTTTGCTGAGTAACAAAAAATTGTTCAGCTAAACCTATAGCAGCAAGTCACTCTATCTCCAGGAATCAATCTTTCAACTTACTCAATTTATCACTGTTCTTTCAAGTCAGGTGCCTAGACGTTAGCAAGTGGTTGAAAATTTCCTGACCTGGAGTAGCAGTTCATTGGAGGAGCATCACTTATTTGATATGTGGGTAAAAGGGCTTGCTTCAATGCTTGTGTTAACCTGTCTCCTTAAGTATGCATATGGAGGTGTTCATGTTTTAAAGCCAACAAACGACATTGGTTTTCAATGACATGCTAGTTTTGCACAATTGAGCTTAATTATGAAGGCGCCATTGGATGAACAGATGATCTGGACATATTCAAGGGGCATGACTGCAAAATATTAGATTTGAACTGCTCAAAATATCTTCCAACCACCATTTGTATGGTAATAGTTGACAATGCACAATTTATGTATTGCTTGATGGAACAATTGATTTATGTATTGGATTTTAACTTAAGAGGATAGTAGATATTGTATTAAAAAAAGCCAAGGAACTTTCAAGATCGAAGTCTATAATTGCTTTGTTCATGCCTACTTGAAATACGAATCATAGACTTCATGCTTTTACTTCAATTCGTACTTGTGGACTTTAAGAGTTACTAAGTCGAGACGAATTCTTTTGTCCTCTACAGAATGACCTGTTTCCTGATTGAATGGCGGTCAAGTAAAATTGGGATCACACACTCATGTCTAAGTGATGTTTATTAGCAATGAATTGTCTGATTGATAAAGTTCAAGCTCTCTCATGTCTGTAGAGCATAATGTTACTTTTCTCTTGCAACTGGATGCCATTTAGAGCAACAAAACTGTTGTCATTGATGGGAGAAACTTGCTTTTGTCAGTTAAAGACGCCCTATCAGAAAATGTGATCATGTGAGGTAGAGCACATTGGATTGTGTTGAACGGGGACTGACTGCCCATTAACATTCTTTTAGATCCATCCATTACTTCCATTGACATTGTATTTAGTCAAAATTCGAATAGATGCTTCACTGTCCACCCCCCTCACACACAAACGCTACAAAAAAGGCTGCTATGTCTGTTCATTGTATCCTATGTTCTGGATTAATATGTCTGTGTAAGAGAAGCCTTCTCCCATAATGGACTTTTCCCTTGATAGCTAAATCAGCTCATTGATTTTAGTTATATTGTTTCATTCCTAAATATATGATGAGTCGTCCTGAGGAGGTCTACATTTCATACTATTATGAAGCTGATAGTCCCTTGATTCTTCATTTAAAAAGTATATTATTATTTCTAATTCAGGGTGTATCTCTTGAGTGATTGGAATCAGATCCACTTTTGAACCTCTCCTATATTATGCAGCATTTTGGTTTTAGTGGTCACCCTTGACTTTCATTGTAATTATAAAAGGAATTGGGAAACCTTTGAATGTAATGGAGGAGACTCCTTTTTTTTTATATCCCATGATCATAGTGTTCTTGACTTTCTTTTGTGGCTGTGGCTGCTTGATCATAATGTTTTCTGATCGTGGTACCTATTGAGTCAGCCAGGAATTTCAGTTTCATTCACAAGGTAAAACCTTTTCTGGCTATTTCCTCATTACTCTATCCGATAGTCTCTATGCTGCAGATTTTGTATCGGTCTTCTCTTAATACCCTTTCTCCTAATTTAGTGTAAGCTATCACTTGATCTGCATTTGTTATTTTTATCTTACAGTATTAATCCTTCTGTGATTTATGGGAGGAGGTGCTATATATGAGCTCAAAAGCAAAACAGATTATGTAGCTGGCATGTGAAGTTGATTTCAAAGGCTGAGGGGGTTGAACGAACTCAATGGCAAAAATTTGTTGTGAAAGTATTCATCTCAGGATGCTCCTATCTTCAATGTCTCCTTTTTGTTATTATTATTTTTTACTAAGGCATTCAAACATTTGTAGTGATATATTAACCACCTAGTAGAATTGTGAAATTTTTGTTTGTTAGGGAGAATAATTGCTCCCTTCTGCAGATTTCTCATCTGATTGAGGTGGCAGGGAGGTGACCAAGTCTGTTCCCATCTGCAGATTTCTCATCTGATTGAGGTGGAGAGGAGATGACCATGTCCTTCAGAGGCTGACCTGATTTGTAGGCTTATGGAGAATGAGTAGGGGAGCACAAAGCTAGAAAATAGTGACGTTTTGCTATTTGGTCATTTTTCCAGAAGATTGTTGTACTTATATGTTTTTAGTCATTTTATAGGGTGTTATATTTTTCTTCAGGAAGTCTTTTATATTGAGGAGATGATATTTTAAAAGATTATATTTTATGAATTTTTCAGCTTAGATTAGGACTTGATACCTAAGTGTATCATAAAAGAAGAGACCTGACGAATACAAAGATAGACATCACATATTACATGTATAAGCAAACTTTTATGTAAAAAGTGTTGAACCATTTCATTCTAGTATAGTGATTCAAATGGTAGTTTCTATGTTTAATCATTTGTTGATTATTTGCATATTGAGATTATTTGAGTATGCTTTCCCTCTCATCTGTTTATCCCTTCTTCATCAACTCCTCATCCTACATCTCCGGATACTTTTCTGCATGCCTTCGCTATTGAAATTAGAAACTTGAATCTTGATTCATCCATTAATTGGGTGTTATGCTTCACCCATTTTGCTGGATTTACCTTGCCTACATGATTGTCATCACTAACATCATCAGAAGTATTTTTCTCTTACACTCTCCTTGATGAATGTGCACTTCTTCTCATCCTGATAGCCCTGCTCTCCTCACATCCACTGCCTGTTCCATGTTCGTACATGGTTTTAAGGTAACCCAAGATTGAGGCTAAAATATCACTCTAATGAACAAAGCTGTCAGACAGTTTTACAGTAGAAACTTTCTCAAAGAGGAAATTTTAGCAAAAAACCAAAACTATGGAAGACATTAAGACAATAAAAGACGGTGGAAACTTGGAAGAACACTCTGAGAAGATAATTTAGGGTTAGTGACCCAAATAAGCTTCTTTCACTATCTCTTGGTAAGTAAACATTGAATAAAAGGCTAGGCTAAATGCAATATTGGCCCAGTGCATGAGGCACTATTTGAGAGTAACATAAAAACATGAATGGAAAGAGTTTTCTATAAATTGAACTTTCTCCTTCTTACCCAACTTCTTCGTTTGAGTATTTTTTATTACATGCCTAAAGTATATATGATTTTCTCGAGATTCAACTTCAGTTTTGGTGATGAAATTCTCATTGTTCTGCTGCACAAATTTGAGTATGGATATGTGTTTTTTTTTCTTTTGGGCTTACACATTGCATTCTTGGGTTAATCTTGATTATATTCTTGCGGGCAATGAACTTTCGGGTTTAGGCAGCGAAGTCTTTGAGTTTTCTGAAACAACATTCAATTTCTTCTTCCTTGTTGTAGATTGTGGTCTGAGGAACGACAGTCAATCCAGATCGTATTGTCTTGTGCCTTCTGCTTATGTGATTATGGGGCATAGGAATTTATCCAGCACATTGCAAATATTCGAGGGTGAGAATGACCAGCACTGGAATCATATGCAGCCTGAAGATCCATACCTACATTTGGGTAATGTGACTGGAAAACTTATTGATGAATAACCCTCATTTTCATATGAAGAAATGTGTTCAGTTATGAATGGTCAGATTTTATTGCTGAATTTTTCATAAATGCCACGTAGGGCTGAGTGCAAATGGAGAGCATTTAAGGTACTTCCAAAATTTTGGGCTCCCTGTAAACTCAACGGTCATAATTAAAAGTTAGATAAATAAATAATACAGATTGAATCGTCATTTAAGTCCCTTTAATGCAATTTCCACAATTTCTTTGTTTAACTTTTAATCTTAGCTGTTCGGTTTGTAGGAAGACTAAAAATTTGGGAGGATCTCAACAACGTTCATGCAAATGTGTCCGTTTTCTCATCTTATGTTATCTTCCATCTTCTCACTTCATTAAACTCTCCTCTAATATGTCTTTTTGTCTTTGTGGTTGGACAGTCTTAATCTACAAAATTAGCTGGAGCCCTGAGCATTGCATCTTGCTAAATTTTTCTTATGGAATAAATAACTTAAAGTATCAAAATCTATTAGCTAGGAAAGGAAAATATGTTAGATAAATATTTATTCCCACCAAGTTCAACTTTTGGACATTGATGAAAATATAGCTATTGGTATCGATTGCGACAGTATTGGTATTTGATATATCAAAAAAAAAAATCTGAAAATCGCAAGATAACAGGACTATGTTAGTTGAAATATCGCATATATCACTAATATGGCAGCAGATCGTGATATTATTGCTCTATCGAGAAATGCCACTACGAGTGAGGTTTGATATCTATACATATTAGCCAATAGTTATGTTAGTGCTTTTGGGTCATTGCTCTATTTGGAATTTTTTTAGCTGATGAATGTATAGCTCCACCAGGAGTTACTGTATTTGCATTAATTGTGTTCCCAAGTTACCATGTATTCTGTGTAAGTATTTCTTCAATACTCCTGGTTAGAGGTTGTTCCTACTAAAGCTTCATTTTTCAACACAAATAAGGCATGTTTACAATGAAAATAGTGCGCAAGTTAATATTAAAAGATCCAATTGATCAGATCAGATGTTGCTATTAAAAGAAATTATGATGCTTCTCTAATAGCCTGGTAGTGATTCCTCAGTTGCATTTGATTAATTCCTAAATATTTTAGTGGTTTATGCTTTGAAGATAAATCCATCTATATGTTTTGGACTCATATGTTATGTTGGGGCTGGATCAGTATTACATATATAACCTTGGATTTTTTTTTCTCATTAATAGATTAAATGAATTGTAGATTTGAAAACAAGAGTGTTGCCCAGGGTTGTTTCTTTCTGAGGGTTTTTTTTTTTTTGGTGGGGGGGGGGATTTTTAAGCTTTGTAATTACAGAATCGATGTTTGACTAATTGTCTAATGGTATTTTTAAATTTATAGCAACGAGGTCCATGACAACCGAGAATGGCTCTCATTTTCATCAAGGGGACGTGTCGATAGATGGAGTACAGTGTGTTTCTCATTGGAATCCTGCTGCGAGATTATTGGGCCATTCTTCATCGAGCCGTGTCCTGGTTCCACATAATCAGTCCGACCCTTCAGGTCCGCGAGATTCTTTTCATCCATTAGCCACTAGAAATGCCTTTACAGTCCCGGAAGATCATGTGCACCGTGTATCTTCAAATTATGTGGTCGAGAACAACCTTTTGGATCTCAGACGAGGGCCATACAAACGGAAATGCCCCGGAGTCCCTGCCATCAGTGAATGGGTTGGTGTAAGTGGATATTACGGCGGTGGAAGTTCATCTGATGCATCTTCATCATCTGCATTACAGCAGGAAAGACTGAATCTTGATGCTCGACATACTCGCTGGGATCACGTGAGTTTAAATCCTTCATATAGAGCCAATCAGCTTTCGAGTATGGCCGAATGTTCAATGAGGAATGTGCGTCACCGCCCTGCACTTGAGTTGGAAGCCGATACTTTTGGGACCTACGTGTCCGGGAATTATCCCCATCACTATAATTCAGTAGATTATGCTAGTCATAATCTGACTGCTTCCTTGCCTGAGTGGAATCATGCTGTCATGCCTACTGCTCATGGTAGGACATTTGTTCCAGGTCAGATATAATGGACGACTTTGTTCCTAACTTCTTTTCCTCTCTTTTGGTAAGACCATGGAATGAAATATTGTTATCGGTCCTCTCCAATATAGTGACAAAATCGTGACACGTAACTATATCAATAAATATTTTCCTAGAAGGTTATGATTCACAAAGTTTTTTAATCATTCTATCCAATATTGATAAGTATGATGTAAATATATGCTAACATTGTATGTATCGGGCCTCTAATACTAATATCTTCTGATACTGTAATAATATCGTTTATTAGTGATATATTATAATATATCGACTAATATTCAAAATATCAGTCGATGCAGCGCTGTTAATTTAAGATTTTCAGAATTTTTTTCTTCTTATATATTTAATATCGATATGTATTGTTTGTTATATTCGATACCAATATTGATATTTTCATTCTTGGTATTGGCTGATTTGGCTAATACTGGTACGCTTATGGACTGATATTACTATTTTCATCCATTGGTAAGAAGGTTCTAATTTTCTTAGTGTGTTTTGTTTTGCAAATCGCAGAAACCAGTAGTGCAAGTCGCGAAGTGACTCAGTTCTTCAACGGAAACAATGTTGCCAATGTTTCGGGGCAGATGGGTGGATACTATCAAGATCACATTACTGGCAGAAATCCTGGCATTCCTCAAAGTTCGGCTTCTACAGAGGGGCAGACTACGAGGGGTATTCGGAGTAGTCATGTTCACAGATCAAACCCAACAAGCCGGGTCTCAGTTGGCAGTTTGCACCCTGGACATGCAGTTCCTTCAGATGGAGGTCTGCAATTGGTTGCAGATAGCTACTCGTCTAGGCATCCAACACTGTTTGCCGGTGCAATCGGATGGCACAACAGTGATAGGAGTGGTAGATCAAGGTTATCTTCTGAGAGATATCAGTCGCCTTCTGTTGATGCTATTCGTCATGATCAATCGATGGCTGAGGTTCGTGTGTAGGATATCTTCGTGTTCGGTCGCTAATGAGTAGTATTCACTGATGTAAATATTGCCCAATATGTATCGTATCGGCCCCTGATATTGGTATTTCGTGATATTGCGATAATATTACGATATGTTGCCGTATCGGCCGATATTTTCTAATACCGCGATAATATCATGGTATATTGCTGTATCGGTATTAAATGTAGAGAAATAAATTTACTTTTGAGATTTATAAGCTGATAGGGTTATATCCGCCAATATATCGTTAATTATTAGATATATTACTGGCATGGCAATATATTAGTTATATCGGCCGATATTTTTATCTATGCAATCTAAATGGAAACCAATCACTTCTAGTTGGGGAAATAATTGGTACCGGAACTTGGTAAACATAGTGGTTGGATTCACCATTTCCAAACCTGAAAATAGCGGGACAGGTGATCCAGAATTTATTGGTTGTTTTCACGATCGGTTGGGACAATTTGGTGCACATTGTCAGCAAACTGCTTATTTATTTCACCATGGACAAACCTAGGCTTTCGGAATCTAGGAATTTTCAAGCGCATTGGCAACTCAAATACTTTCCGATATGAGATGTGTTTTGGAGACACCCTTTGGCTACCCTCGGCCAACGTGGCATCCATTCATCTATCTATTTTTATGTTGGGTTCACTAGTATGGATGGATGGAAGGCAGTATAAAGATAGCGTGGCTGCAAAATGGCTCTATAGCAAATCGATTTCGATATAGATGTTTTCTCATATGCAGTTATTACTTCAGTCCTCAACTAGTTAGGCCAACATTTTCATTCAATTGTCAGTAGAGTCCCGTTGTTGCAAATATCTGGGTTCCTGATACTGATATTTCTTGGAACCATGACAATATTACAATTTGTTTCCATATTGGCATTATATCGGTCAATAAGCCTTATCAGCTTATGATTTAAAAAAAAAATTCATTTCAATATATTTGATATCATTGCGTGTTGTCTGATAAATATTATCTGATATGTCAAATATTGATACTAATCCAATATTTTTATCATACCATAGACCACTCTCGGAGTAGTTGTTGATCATTGCTTTGAAATCGAGGTTTTGACACAGCGACGATTATGAATTTGATGTACTTTTCAGGGTTTGACAATTGTTGACCGCTCCTCGTTATTTGGGTCAAGGAATCTGTTTGATCAGCATAGAGAGATGAGGCTAGATATAGAAAACATGAGCTATGAGGTTCATATCATTTGTCTGGATCAATATACTTGATACTCCTAAATGCTGTTTCTGATGCTGCCATTACTTAGAATTTCTTACCCATGAGCAGGAACTGCTTGTGCTGGGAGAAAGAATTGGGAGTGTCAACACCGGCCTGTCTGAAGACCTTCTGCCGAAGTGTTTGACGGAGACATTATACTGTTCATCGGGTCAAATGCAGGATGAAGATCGATGTATAATTTGCCTGGTGAGATTCCGATCAATTTACATAACTCAACGGCGGAAAGCATATGTAACATTAGTAGACATGACGTAGTTTTGGTTTCCAAACAATAGGTATAAATATCGGTCGATATATATTGGTATCGGCCTTTCAATACCAATATCTATCAATACCGCAATAAGATCACGATATATTTTTGTATTGACAATATATCGGCTTATATTTTCCCATCAGCTTGTAATTCTTAAAATTTTTTTTCGATATATCCAAAACCAATATATAATTTTAATATACTCAATATTAATATGGCCTCGACTAATACCGATATCAATATTTTCATCCATTATCAACTGATACGTATTGGCATTGAATGTATTATACATAATGATTTTTTTGTGAGGTAGAACAAAATGAATTGGGCGTGATATATGGGTGTGTCGGTTGGCATTTTGACTATCGACAAATATGTCGACGATACCATGACATATTGTATTTCTTGCATTGTATCAAAAAATGTTGATACAGGGGACCAAATACCAATAGCCCATACCATGTTTTAGACACATTGTGGACCATCATCAAAATTCCAAGCAGGATGTTAGGGTTCTACATCTCTCCATTTTGTAGTTAAACCCTAGTTTTATTAGGGCTCCGGCCGAACTCCGCATGCATCACCTCTGTAGTTTCTGTAGTCTTTCTACCTCAGTTTCATGAGCATGTATTGCCACACTCCGCGGACTTGAGCCAAACACCAGCTGCATAACCTTACCCATAATGACCATTCACCCATATAAGTCCAGGCACGCGGATCGACCGCAGACCCAACCCAGCGTCCACTGTTGCCCTAATCAATTGCGCTAACACATACGGGTTTCTTTTAGTTTTCATCCTTTCATAATTATTCATTGATATATTTGCAGGAAGAGTACCAAAACATGGATGAAGTTGGAACACTGAAGGCTTGTGGCCATGATTACCATGTGAAATGCATCAAGAAATGGTTGACCATGAAGAACTTGTGTCCAATCTGCAAAGCCTCAGCTTTGCCTGATAAACATGGAGGAGAGACAGGCTGATTTGATCTGCAAATCTTCATGCCCATGGGCCTTTACTCCATTGCTTGTATATATAGACATGCATATTCTTCTTGCTTAAAAGTATTTGTTGGAGTTCTCCTCAAATGGAGGAATTTGATTTGATTGATTAATACTTTCACTTTGTGAAGAAATGTGGATAGGTTTTCTTTTAAGTTGATTTGCTTTTGTACTGTTTATAATAATACATTTAGATACTGAAATAGAATAATATTAAAAAAAATATATTACTGACGGATAAGGGTTATTAGGAATAGGCATGAAAAGAAAAAAAATATTATTCATACACTTAATTATATATGGACTTATATTAAAATTATCAAAAGTAGATATGAAATTTGCTCCAATTTATATAAGGAATTATTTTTTATTTAAGATTAAAATTTTAGGCCTTTACTCGGCCAATTATTGGGCTATCTATACACCCATTGAGTCATGGGTAAATTCAATTACGAAATCTTAAAAAAATATTGATATTTTTGCTTTTGTTTTTAAATTTTTCTAAAAATAGTAATTTAAATATGGGCATTTTTTTGTTGTGGTCTTAAACTTTTAATGTGATTTTCCATGTTTGGAAATTTTCAGTGTCAACTATCAAATAACGATGCCTCTGGATTGGTTTTATGTACTCTAAAGGATAATTAATAACCAAAGTATATTTTTCAGTCTATGTTTTTGCACTGATCATTAGTGGGACCGGTAGGTTTGATTTCGAACAATTTGTATTATTAATCTTATAAATTTAAAGTTGACGAGGACACCAATAACGGGGTGACCCACGAAAGAGGAAACGGCCCAAATCTACAACGATTCAAGTCTGTCTGGACGGTCAACGTTTTCATTGACCGATGAAGAGTAAGTGGACCGGCGGAGACCCAATAGCAGAACGACCCATTAAAACTTAGAACGGTCAATACTTCCGTTGATCGGAGAGGTGGCCAATAGACCGGTTGGGGCTCAGGACGCACATGGCTCAAGCAGTAATTAGTCCACGTGTCCATCTCAGAGCCACAACGGTCATCTGCTATGATTTTCCGCCTCTCCAAGATGGCAAGCTCCACTGTAACGGTCATCTCCAAAATCAGTGCACATCCCGCGAGGAAGGCGTCAGAATCT
>JAOVVI020008495.1:0-14157 GCA_028571085.2 Nepenthes alata
AGTCATTTTATCATCCTGCAAATAGAAAAGGAGTAATGAAAATCAGGCCCAATTATTTCCAGTAAAGTGAAAAGTTCCCTTAAAACATACTATGATGTAGTGCGCTCTTTGAGATGCAATGCTCATAGGCACCTTAGATGAAGCGGTAGGAGTGGATGCTTGATCCAGCCTATAACTTCTTGGACTTTGGTGAGAAGAGGAAGCCACTACACCTGATGCCAAAGTAGATTCTTGCTCCAGCCAATTCGCTCCAAGACTTGGATGAAATGAGGCCACCGGGGTAGACATCGGAGTCTCTGGATGGGACGCCTCTACAATTCTTGTCACTTATGCATCTTTACCCATATCGACTAGGCAGACAAAGAGCTCCTCCGGGACCTGGGCTAGCTCAATAGAAAGGCTTGGCACCCTACCTTTTCTTCAGTCAGAACGGCCTCAGCAGTAAGGACCTCCTTCTAGACTTGAGCTGATTCGCCAACTGATCCGGACGGCCCACCAACCTCAGGTACACCTACAACACCGACAACCTTTCGCTCTCTAGGGTCTTCAGCAGAGGAAGCAAAGGGCTCCTCACCTACAACAAACCTAGATCTAGTGCTCTCCTCTAGGATTCGACCGGTTGGAATAGGAGAAACAAAAGTTGAACTACCAATTCCCCGCATCCTCTCTGACATAGGGAGGCCAGTCTCAGTGGAAGGACTCGGCGAAGCAGCTCATCGCCGTAATGAGGAGTCTCTGATATTTATACCTCTTGCCTTTCTTTTGTACCGTTTGGGTGGCGGAGCGGTTGCTCCTGCCTCCTCTAATCGGGGATCCCATTTAGTTAGTGTAAGAATTTCGATAGAGAACAAACGCTCCTAATACTTATCACTAAACGAGTCTACATTCGCAGGGATAAGCTCTATCATCAATTTTATTGAGTCCTCTTCCTCACGAGAAATTTTGCCAGTGAAGGACTCCGATACTTTACCCCACTCATTGGAGAGGCCTAATTCTGAAGCAATCAAAAAGAAAAATCGATCCTTTCATTTTTTCACCGATTCATAAATCATTCCACTTATATTTAATTCAAGTGGGGATAGTGAGATCCAGTCCCTGCTGTGACAAAATCGAAGCAAAACCTTTACACCTGTAGCATTCAATGTCAGCCCTTGAAGGCGTAAAAAGATGCAAAGATTGCAAAAGTATCTCACCGCATTAGCATGAAACCGCGCAATAGGAACACCAAGATCCATGAAAATCTCATGCTACTCGTGTGCGATGGGAAAGCAAAGACCACTCTTCAAGTGGGCTTCGTAGATGGTGATAAAGCCACTGGGAGAAAAGTAGGCTCTATCTTTCTCAACCGGTACCGCAAATGAAACTTCTTGAGGAATCATATATTGAGAATAAAGACCCTCAATATTTGCTGCTGAGGGTACCGACTTGATTGCATCAATGCATGGAGCCATGGAAACAAGCCTTTGAAACAAGTAAAGAAGAAGATTTTGATTCAAGGAAGAAGAAGACTACCAAAGAGTTTGAGGGAGGATTAAAGATTCCGGAAGAAGAAAATAACAAAATAGTGTCGGTTTTATAGGTAGACATTTCGAATTTGAAAAGGCATGGTTTCGAAAAGTGTCGCATGGTTTCGAGGAGGAAGTGCCATAATGAGAAGGGACACGTGTGAGCTCCTCAAAGTGACGCGACACACCGGCTGTCTTGTGTAAGGATTAATGGACTGACATTGCACCGATGGTGGACGCGTGGTAAGCCGAACAAGTCTGATGACCAGATGGCACAATTTCCAAGCAATCTTCACTTCCCAAAAAGCAAATCGACGGCGAATCCAAACCGGCAGGTTATGACCCAATCCAGTGTCAATCCAGATTGATTGGCAACAATTCATTCCAAATTAGCCACGTTTCAGTCCAAACTGGAAGTCCAACACAAACCAGTCCAGTGCAATCCAATCCAGTGCAATCCAGTCCAGCGCAATCCAGTCCGGCATAATCTAGTCCGACACAAATCTGGATTGATTAGTCCAGACCCACTCTAGCTTTAATATGAGTTGGTCGGTCCGTAGCCTAAACCGATAGCAAGACTGTTAGGTGGATCCTGATCCAGTTCGAAAACAAGTGAGCTATGAAAAACGACAAACATGTCCCATCAGAAAACATACCGGGGGTTAAATATTTAAACCTCTCGGTATAGGGGGCTAGTGATGGGTACTATTATAAATGGGCCAATCCAAGAGTAGGGCCCACGAATGAAAAGAGACCCGGTGAAGAGCCACCCAACATCACGACCTGAAATGGGCCGTCTCAAGAAAAAGGCCCAAGGACGAAATGGGAAAAAAGGATGGAACTAGCATCCTCCGGATAACGGCCCATAGCCCACTTGGAAACCCAACCGTAACCGCCTAGAATGGAGAGATTAGACCAAATGCCCTTATTCAAGACGGTTTTGCAGGCAGTGAAGGAGGTTGAAATTGTCTGTCAATACTATAAATACTCCATCATTGTCTCAAAGGCAGGAGAGGATGAGATTGATAGCCTAAGAAGCCTCTCATAAGCATCATAATTCTCTTTGGAAGACAACACTGAATACGCCACTTTAAGTGAAGAGTGCAACTCTTAAGCCATCTCACCATTAGATGCAACAAAACATTAAATCCCCGCATTAAACATCTACGACTCAAAAGTTTCTACTTTTCTGCATCTTTCAATTTTCCTAGAAAAAGAATACTGACTTGAGCGTTAGATGATATATCGGGGAGCGAGTCTCGCCAATCTTCTGACTTCTTATTTTTTGTTGTGTTGCGCAAGATCTAGATTCGAAGAAATAGGGACCAAAATGGCTCAAAATCAACCGAACGTAAAAGATTGAGCAGTTCCCTAACCTGTATAACAACCCGAATCCGGGAACACATCAAATACCATACATGCACCCTCTTGTGTATGTGACCTAAAAATCAACGGATTCACTTCCATCTAAACAAAAACCCATCTCTTTCATCAATGATGCCATTGCAAGTTGTTAGAATCCAAACCATATTATGTAAATTTTTACATAATTTTTCTCAAATCTTTGAACTTTTTTAAAAATATTAATTAATTTAGTTTGAATTTTAGCATTGTAAAAAAAAAATAGATATCCCATTGAGAAATGTGGGGACTTTCAATATATACTAGTGCCAATAGCCAAAAGGCTCAAAAACACCTATATAGGGGGAATGAATTTAAGAAATTTTCTCTCATATCCGATTGTTGACTACTATTATTGATTGCATGATTATATTTTTGCACTTTCAACCAACATCTTACTTATGTTCGATACACTCGACACTAGTGGATTTTTCATGGTTACGTCCCAGAATCAGCCCTAATACCTAAAGTGTGCTCGGTGATAAACTTAGTTGGTGTTTAGCTTCTAACACGAATGGATGCACTGCATGGTTTTATAGATATAAAATTCAGACTGTGACAACTAGTATTAGAGCCTAATTTATGAGAAGAGCAATAAGAAATGCCCAAGTTTTGAAAAAGTTCATACGGTGAAATAGTGATGGCCCAAGCGACATAACAACTGGCTACATGTATGACTCCTATGGTTTGGCTAGCTACTCAAACAACTATTGCAATTCATTCGACTATAGTGAGTTGTCTTGAAGCTTTTGATTGAGCTTAAAGCCTAAGATAAATCTTTCCACAATTGAGATCCCTTAGAGAGGTAGTCAAGGATCTAAGGCTATCCATGACTCAATAAAAGTATTGCAAGAAAAGAAAGCGAATATCCATGACTCAATAAAAGTATTGCAAGAAAAGAAAGCCAAGCTCACTAGTAATGTGAGCCTTCTAGTGTGCACTGCCATAATTAATGACAATGCTTTTCACAGTGGCAGAGTCAAGCCTATAGAATCTTGCTCACATGATAGCATGCGAGATCCAAAGGAGCTTGACAACATCTTCGATTTGAAATAGTACTTTAGGACAACGAAGATGGACTCGAATGATGCGAAAGTTTCCATGGTGACAATGTACCTGATCAATGATGCCAAAATCTAGTGGCACACTAAATACGAGCAAATTGCTCAAGGAAGATTGAGCATCAAATTTTAGGAAGACATCAAACGAGAACTGTGGCACAATTCTACCTTGAAAATGTAGAATTCGCTGTATTAAGGAAACTAAAATAGATTAGCACACGGGAGCAATTAGAAGCTACATTAAAACTTTCTCAACATGCATGCTAAACATCAATGATATGTCTGACAAGGATCGTCTCTTTCATTTCATAAATAACTTACAATTTTGGGCTCAAAGAGAGTTTTCTAGACAACGAGTGTATGATTTGGCTTCTACCTAAAATACAGTTGAAAGGCTTGTTGACTATGACATTGAAAGGGGCAGCCGTAATCAAAGGAATGATGATAATCCATCAAAGATGCCCGCATAGAGTACATTTAGTGACAATAATTCCAAAAGTAAAGCTAATAGTAAGGAAGTAACCTTCAAAAAAATTTGTCATCAGTGAACTCTCAAAACTCCAAGGGAAGAATCAATATGTTAGCAAGGAAGAAAAAGTCTTTTGGTGGGCATCTCTTGTGTGACGAGCCACATGAGGTGGCACAATGCTTGCACAAAGGAGCTCTAAGTGTATTGTAAGAGAGAAATGATTAATCAGAGTGAGGAGATAACAAGAACGATAAGGACCAAGCTCACATAGGTGTAGTCCATTTCTTGAATTCCCTGTAAAAACATGCTCAGACATCCACCAAATTCACAGAGGAATTTGGTTAGTTTAGCAACTTGAAATACTTCATGAAGCCTGACCAGGTCAAAACCAAGTCAAAATCACAGAGGAAGATGAGCAAAAAACTACGTGTTATAAGATATGAAACATTTAAGTAGCTTGTAATATCCTTCAAATTGACCAATACCTCAACCACATTTTCTACGTTGGAAAAGTTGTGGCAGTCTACTTAGACAATATTGTGATATATAGTTCAAGCCAAGAAGATTACTTAAAACATTTAAGACTATCCAAAAGCTAAAGAAGAATCAACTTTATGTGAAGCATGAGAAATGCTCATTTGCTTAAAAGGAGATCAACTTCTTTGGGCCCTTCTTGGGACAAGATAAAATCAGGACGGATCTCAAAAAAAGTGCAACCTATCTCAGATTGGTAAGTCTCGACAATTATGAGTGAGATGCGCTTATCCATGAGCCTTACTAACTACTATCAATGCTTCATAGAAGGGTATTCAAAGAAACTAATTCTTTTGACAGATGTATTCAAAAAGGATAGGATGTGAGATTGGATGGAGGCATGTTAGCAAGCCTTTGAGAAGCTAAAGTGTGCGGCAATGGAGGAGCTTGTGTTGACCTTCCCAATGTCATTCAAACTTTGAGGTGCAGACTAACACAATAGTTTTACCCTTAGAGGGGTTTCATTGCAAGAAAGCCATTTAGTAGCCTATGAGAGTAGGAAACTCAATGAGGTTGAATGACGTCATGCAACACGGAAAAAAGAGTTGCTAGCAATTATGTACTATCTAAGGACCTAGAGACACTATTTACTCAGCACCAAATTCAAGATGAAAACCAACACTATCGCTAGCCATATCCTTACACAACCAAAGTGAACTCCAAAGCAAGCCCAGTGGCAGGATTTTTTAGCAAAATTTGACTTGGAGATAGAATATAAAGTCAAACATTACAACTAGATGCAGATGCCCTTAATAGAATATCGGATCTCGCCACCTTCTCTCGAGTAGCCCACCTATTGGCAAGCAATATTACCACAACCATCTGAGAATAAGTAAAGCTAAACCTTAATAAGGATCTAATGGCCATGACTACAACTTATTTAGGAAGGCAAGACTCGAAGATTTTAAGTTAACAATGGATTGATCTTTATAAAGGGGCACCTGGTTTTTACACCTGAGGTTGGAGGATTGAGAATGATCTTTAGAGACTATTATATTGGAGGATTGAAGAGGATACTTCTTAGAGACTATCATGACATTCTATAGGTTGGTCACTCAGGATGGCAACAACTTAAGCCTATTAAAGAAGGGCTATTACTGGCCTAAGATGAAGGATGATGTGATGCTATACAAAAACATGTTTCACCTATCAATAAAATAATATTGAAAGTTAGAAGCCAGTGAAATTACTGGAACCCCTCATTTTATCTAGTAGACCGTGGGAAGGTGTTTCCCTTGATCTCATCACAAGGTTGCCCAATGTTGGTCAGTACTTGTGCATCTCGGTGGTCCTACACTGCTCCTTAAAACACACCACTTTTGTTTCGACATTAAGAGATTGTTCAAGGGAGAAGCATCCTTTTTCTTCAAACACATCATCATATACTAGAGAGTGTCCCAAAACATTTTGAGTGAAAGAGATAATCGCTTCAATGAAGCCATCTGGTCAAAACTCTTCATAATACTTAGTTCAAAATTGAATATCTCATCAAGCTATCATTCTTAGCCACTTCAATTGTGGCATGGGGAAAAGAGCATTTGAGTCAGTGTTTGATGGAGACTTCAATTTCCAAGGGCAACATGAATGTGACAGACGGGAAGTTTGGTCATGGTGACATGAGGCAGCAAAGTTGATGTGTCAAGATAAGTGTTCCTACCGATTAGAAGACGTCAAATGGGAGTAGTGGTACTCTCAAGTCAAATCAATGTAACCAAGTATAGTTTCGTTGAAGATTGTGAATCTCTACACGTCTATCCCGATAGATGGGAATTTGCTAGTGGATAAGAATGATAGTTGATCGAAGAGGCAAGATGCCGCATAAGGTCATGATTGGAATTTAGTTAGATTTCAGGTCACTACTTTATGAGTCCCACACCTATTGGACATTATTTTTCATTTTGGTGCCGACAGGATCTTTTACTTGATGTTCGCGTGACGTTTTGCTTCAAAAACTCTTCCAGGAAACTTCGCAACATAGTAGCTAGCTAGGTGCTATTTTGGTTTGAGAAGAATTCCAGTGGCTAGGCATAAGTCATATGATAGCCAATCAAGTGGGTCTCGTGGGTATAAATGCACAATTTTGGTTTTAGGGATAGCACAAGACATTATTTGAACACAAGGACGTCATGATAGAAAGAAAACAGAGAAAGTAAGGAGATTTTGGACATCTATTTAAAATTTAATTCGAGTTCCATCCTTAACTAGTCTTAGGCATGCTTTTCTAGCTTATGTTATAGAATTTTTTATTGGTTCGTTATTTGCCTTCTCAATCGTATTTGCTCTTGTGATTGATAAGGTTTGTATAGGATTGTTAATAAAGATGTGTTTGGGGTTAGTGGTAATAGGTTCATCACACGTGGTATTGTTGTGAAGGGGTCTGCTTATTAGGGGTTATTTTTAACTACATCTTTTTATATATTGTTGGGATATAGAGTCCCGTGATTTTTCCCTTAGTTAAGAAAGGTTTCCATATAAAATTAATTATGCAATTTGTGAGTTTTATTATGTGTAATAATTGTCCCATGTGGTTCAATCAGGAGAAAAGAGTGGTTGACAATGTCCCGAGTTTCTTTTTCTTAACAAGTGGTTTTTGAAAATTGTTCTCAGCTTGGCGGACAAAAGGAAAGGCCTTTTCCCAACAAGATAAGGCCATACACAAGAAATAAGAGAATGAATCTTTCTACTCTTCTTTTTCTTTCTTGAGGGGAAAGAGAAAGAGGCTCGTATAGAGAGAGGTGGTTAAGGGTCAAATTTATCAAAATCCTCTCTTGCATCTACGATCACTAGCAAAATGTTAAGCATGGGTGGCAACGAAGTGAGCTCCACAACAAAAATGAAGTGAGCCACTTACCTCTCTCTCTATAAACCCAATTTGTTAAGCTTTCAAGCCATTGCACACTAATAGCATGCATCCCTTTTCTACTGACATTAAAGTGCTAGCTGTAATGCACAAGCATCCCTATAGAGTAAGGCTATTTTGAGGAGTTGCACTCTATAAGCGTTGCTTCCTTCTAATGACTAGCTTCCATTTCTGGTGCCAGTCTGACAACAAGCCCGAGCCTTTCTTGGGAAAGTGGGGTGGGGAAGGGAAAGCATTGGGCCTACCTATCCTAATAGGATTCCATGAAGGCAAAGTTGAGAAGCTCTATACTGTCGAGCCAAAGGGCAGCATTTATGTACGTCATAATAGTATGCTGACTCATCTCGTCCTCACTGCATCAAAAAATACCTATGCAATATGTTCCAATTAACTAATAAGGAATATATAGTTAGTGTAGGAATCTAAGATATAATATAAGCATTGATCTAAATGAGCGAAATATGAAGCATCAACAACTCACGTAACCCACAAAAATTTGCATCTTTAACATGTGTCAAATGACTCAAACCTCTTCCCCTTCCATTTCAACATATCAAGAATTTCTCATTTCTACAAAGCAAAAGTAAGAACCTTGTCCACCTTCTGAGTGTTGACCTTCCAAACAGTTCATATAACCCAAAATAATATTGTATATTGTCACGTCTATTGTCCCATAAAATCTTATGGTTAGACTGTCATTTTGGTATCCACGAGGAACTATTGTTAAAATCACCATTTTACAGATATAAATTGACATTACTTTTCCAAAGTTGAACAGGCAGCAGATGTTTATAATCATTAAAACCCCATCCCTTCTCCCTCTTCCCATAATCTGCAATGATTTCTCTTTATCCTCCGCATGAGTTGCCATGAAGAAAGAGGTAAAGTGCTTAAGCATCTGTCAACCCAAAGTTTGATGTATATCACTCCAAATCACCCAGCATATTTTAGTTACTAACCCTCAACAACAGAGACGAATGTTTCTCGGAAACTCAAAAGTCTACACCTAGCCTCTCAATATATTTCTTTCTTTCACATTCTTTGTATTTCCCTACTCATCATGCAACCATCCACCAATTTTTGGAAGGTCTGGTTAATTCATCTGTATGGTACTTGTACTTCTAAACACCCATGTCTTTTCTGTGACACAATCTTCTCCCAACTTCACCACATACAGCCCTCCTTTTGAAACTGAATCACCCAATAAAAACCCCTTGCTCTGTTTGTTTAATTCTTGGCACACTGAAACGAAAGCAACCAATCGTTTTGCACAGTACAAAGGCATTGTGTTGAACACCAACAGTGTTTAAGTTGGATACCAACAAAACTCCATTATAAGTTGGCCCATAGTTACCAAATATTGGTATGGAATGCATGGCTTGCAACAGTGCGCAAGAAAATTCCATTATTTATGAAGGGTTGTTCTTGAGAATTGCAATCCAGTATGAAGGATAACCTGCACCCTCGGGGATTGGCATATCTGGTAACTATTTCAGCCTTCCAGCACACACAGCATCTCACTCAATTACCCTTGGAAGTCTGCCCAACCTATTACCACTTCAACACCGAAATACTGGCCAATTCTTGCCAACACTTGGTATGCCAGCAACAACACACATTTTTCCAGCACTATTCTCTGTTAATAGCACAGGCGCAAATATACTGCACTTACACTTTTATCAAGCAGTAGTCTAAAATTCCTCTAAATAGTTTCAAATCAGACACATCTGGCCTATATTGGGTTCCGCAAACAGAAGCATCATCCACAGAAGTGGTGAAAAACTCAGCCAAAATCTTTAAATTTTCACCGGTTTTCATCTCATTCCAACAGCTCAGTCTATTTTTTGCAGAAGTCGCACAACATACAATAATACAGGGAAACTATGTTCATGAGAATTACCAAGATAAATTCCGGGGGTCTGCATGGAATGAATTGTGATGCATTTTGAGAATTTGCAGTTCACTTCACAAGTGAGATATGGCTGCGAAACTTTATGGTCAAGAATATGAGCGCAATGTTCTTATTTAATGGGAATAATTGATGTAAAAGCCTATTGAACAACCAAGTATAGAGAAGGTCCAGCAACACAACACAGCTTCCGGCTAAACACTGCCTGAAATCTGTCTAGGCTCAGGGCATTATAGGCCTCAGAGCAAAACAGTTTTTCAGCATCACTAGAGAGAAGTTTTGTAAATAATTCTGGAAAACAACAATAATATAAAAGATCCTTAGCTTGGAACCCATGGTCATATGCCTTTTGAAGGAAGCATACTGCCAGATGTTTGAGCTTTTCATTATCATCAGTGAATGACTGTCATCATTTATCAAACTTCTGCACAACTTACTCTCCAACTCATCTCAGCAGATATATTACAAAGTCTCTCTCTCTCTCATCCATTTGCCTTATTCTTGCTTTCTCCAGCAGAAGAATTTCAGAGCAATCATCCAGAAGTTTGTTCTCTAGCCTGAGAAAATCAGAAGAGAATCCAGTCTTCTATGCCCGTTAACCTGGTTATTCCTTCTGGAGGAAACTGCAAAAACACTGCCTAGTCCAACAATATTGCTTTTCTGTAAATTTGACTTGCCCCAGGTTGGGCAAAATCAAAGAAATGCAGAAGTCAGGCTTCTTGGAACCTCAATGGCCAATTCACAAGCAGGAAGGATAGCACCAATTGGATTTATCAAAAACTGAATGTGATGTGATTATGTATTCGCAGCATGCTTGACTACAGCCTGAGGATAAGCTTCTCCAATCTGATGAGGCTACTGCTCTTTTTAGGGTTTCTTGGAGTGATATGTCTAAATTTTGACCCCTACTGCATGCAACTTTCGTTCCGGTAAAACCAAGATCAAACAAGCCATAACCGTTGATTCAGCTTGCAAATGTTTCCAATGGCAGCAGTACATATGCTTGAACTCTGCTCCATCTGGTCTTTCAATGCTAATAAGATCACCTGCGGCATCCAGAGGCAATTATTTTGGAATTCACAACCAGCAACACAGCAATGTGGTCCGCTATGGTCTAGCATTATGCAACTACCTTGGTTTCCGCAATTTATTTAAACTACGAAGCATAGGCAACGACACGAGACACGGACACAACACGACATCAACACGCCGATATGCTATTTTTTAAAAATCAAGGACACGACACGTTGAGGACACGTAAACTAAAATTATGGTTTATAATATTTTTAATTGATAAATATTACTATTTTATACTAAATTTCTGGGTTATCGTCTTTGTAATGAGGAAATCAAATCCTTACTCTACGAAAGATCAGTTGTGTAATCACCTTCGTTGCTTACTATGAAAATTTGGTGAAAGAAAAGCGTCGCCTATAATGAAAAAATCTTTCTTGACTATGAAAAATTTCCGGTGCGTGGGAACTATCAACAAAAATGAAAAAGAGGTAGGGTTTTAAGTTTTTAAAATTATAAAACAGTTCATACCTTTTGACATTTATAATAAAATAACCTATAGTTTTTAAAAATCATAAAACTACTCAAATCATCCAAAACATGTCTAAAATGTGTCAAAACATGTTTGAGCATGCCTAGAATCTATCAGACTAAAAACAAATGACGTGTTGGAGCATGTCCGATGCGTCCTAGTGTGTCCGGGGCATGTCGGACACTAATACTTTTAGTCCCAAAAAGTGTCCATGCTGCTTAGATTTTAAAGCCAACTGCTTTTACATCACCATCTCTTGCAAACAAACAAACAAACAACAAATATTCCTAAGAGGAGAAAGAACAATTTAAAGAGAAAGCTTCAATGCAGAACTCACTATCTCTATTCCAAACAAATGTATAATCCAGGTAATTCAATCAGGATCATAATGAGCAACACCAGTTATGAGCATATTTTATAATGGAGTTGGTCAGAAGAAAATAGGAAGATATAAAGTATCCATAACAATCTAATATATATGTTTCAAGATCATACCTGGTGAAGTAGAGAACTGGAGACCATCATATACACAAGACTGAAGAACCAACGGATTATCTGGGGCCATAGTGTATTGAGGCTTCCTAGATGAGCTCTCAATATTGAGTAATGTATCTATAACCTGCAAATTGACATTTTATCAGAGTCTGCTTGGAAGAAAACACCAAAGTTCATATGGAAATATACAACTTCCACAAAAAACTAAGGCTATGGGTCTGATAATTGCATTTCAAATAAGTTGAATATCCAGAGGTAGGGATCTTTTATACAATGGTGAGGGCAGTAGAAAGCAGTGTCAGAAACTAACAGCTTGCAGGGAAGTCCAGACTAATTAGATGGGCAAGTCACTGAGACACCACATGAAAAATGATTCAATCTCAATAAGAGATTGCTATTGTTGGAAGCTGTTAGTTGCAAAAAAAGAAAACTAGAAATGATGAATAAGTGAAATGCTGGTACGACAGTGATGGTGCGGTGGCCTGAATTTACAAGGAACAGGGGTATATTTTTCTTCTATGGAGGAGTTCAAGGTAAAAGAATCCAAACCAAAGTCTCATTTTGGTCTTCGGCACTGTGAGCACAAAAGGGACATCCGGGGAAGTAGACACAAGGGCCTCATTTGGTTGAAGAGTGGAAATTTATAGGTTGCCATGAAGCATAAAGGCTATGCACCACTAAGATGTGCCAAAATGGAGGATGCTTGCATGAACTTACCTACACAAAGATTGTACATTAAGAGTAAGGAATTGTAAGGATCACAATTCGAAACCCGAAAGCCAAAAACTTATTCCGGAGTGTGATATGTAATCCGGTTTTTGACAAAATTAATCCAAGATGATCTTTGATAACTACACTAATTTGTCATGTCTTAAATTCCCGCATACTCACAAGCAGTAGCCAAAATTGGCCTTGCTCCACCTGGTTGGCAAGCTGCCACTTGGCAGCTTTGTCTTCCCAATTTCCATGGAAAATTCTACCTACACAATGCACTATACTTAGGAAATATTTATAAAACATTGAAGTAGCATTACTTAGGCATATTTAGAAGGAGGAAACAGCTGCTCACTCAGCAGCCGACATCAGCAGCAGCCGCCGCAGCACACCGCTGTTTCGGCAGAGAAGATTAGCAGCAATTATTTAATTAAATAAAGGGGATGGAAGGAATTACACAGCACCCCAACACAACAAAAATAATAGATGAAGTGAGGAGAGAACTCCCACACGGAAACTCAACAGCTCAAGGGAATCGGCAGTTTCATGCCGTGGCAGCAGTAGGAGATTGAGGAGATGATGATTCACCTCTAGCTGCCAGATGTTTAAATTAGAAGAAAAATTAAAAGATTAGAGGATGACTCAGCTCTATCTTTTATAAGGAATACGTGAGGGTAAAGGTAGAAAAAAAAAAAAAGAAGGCAGGGAAAGGAAAATTTGAGAGGAGGCAGAAGGAAGAAGAAGGAAAGAAAATAGAAGGGAAAAGCTGAAACTGGCAAGTGCACTCTGATTCCCTTCATTCTTTGTTGTTTTTCATTGTTAATTCGCAAAGTATTATTGATCTAATACTTGCAATTTGTATGAATTTGATTATAATTATCCAAATTTCATGAAATTGCTGAACTGGAATATGAAGTTTAAACTGACCAAGAAACTGTTTTCTGAACTTTTGCCAAACAGCCAACCAAACGATGTCCAATTGAGTCCAAATTCGGTATACTATAAGTTCAGTACCTTACCTAAGTTGTGACCAAACGAATCGAAAAGCCGAGTTGAACCGTTCACGAACCGGCCCCCAAAATAGTAACAGAAAACTGGCTGCATCAGAATATTGCTGATGCAGAATCTGTGGTCACTTCCCGGGCCTGACCGGCCAGATTTTGGCATGAACCGGCCACGAGCCAAACCAATTCTTAAACTTGAGGCTTTTATCTATTATTAAGACTCCATGGACCAACCAAGAACCGGCCTTGAACTGGCCATAAAGGTCTCCCAAACAGAACGAGTCACTGGACCTTTCTGTTGAAGCAGGACATGGCAGTCTGGGAACAGACGACCAAACCGACCATAATTCGAATGAACCGGAAGCCGGCCCAATTACTGTATAATTTACTAAGGTAGACCTACCCACATGTGAACCGGACGGCCAATATGATTTGAAATAGGTACTAAAGCAGCCCTTTCTATTTGCAGTGAACCGGCCAGTACCCTGAAAACCAGTTCTGGCAGTCCAAGGAAAACGGATTGAACCGGCCTTGAACCGGAGGATTCAGGAGCCGCCCCGGCCAAGTTATTTAATATAAGAGTCAAGCTACCAACACACAAAATTGAGTCCAAAAATACCTTAAATTGAATAGTGAACCGGCCCCTTGAAGAACTGGGT
>JAOVVI020008496.1:0-14157 GCA_028571085.2 Nepenthes alata
AAAAATATCAAGTTGGGTCTTCACCTTCCTGGTGGTCGACCTGCCCTCAAAATACAACGCTATACTGGGGAGGCCCTCAATTCCGCACCTTAAAATAAAGTTTCCAACATTCTACTGTGTCGGGGAGGTTCTGGGCGACAAGGTTACTGGGCGACCAGGTTACTGGGCGAACCTGTTACATGTCCCAGATTGTCCCAAGCGGCAGCACTCGAACAGTTAGAAAACTCGACCATCGGGACAAGATAACCCTCCAGCAAGCGCAGCCCAGTGAAGCCATAGATCTAATCCTACTCGACCCGGAGGAGCCGGATAAGTGTGTACAGATCGGCGACTCACTCACCGGGCCACTGCGCGATGAGCTGATTGCGTTCCTGCGAATGAACGCTAACCTTTTCGCTTGGACTTCAGCAGACATGTTTGGGATCCCATCAGAAGTGATGGTCCATAAGCTGGGGCTTGACTCCGGTCGAAAACTGTTAGGCAAATGCGGAGGAACCACTCTGTTGAAAAGCTGATCGCCATCCAAGAGGAGGTGAAGAAACTGCTGGACGCAGGCTTCATTAGGGAAGTCCAATATCCAGACCGGCTCTCTAATGTCGTTCTCGTAAAGAAAAGTAACGAAAAATAGCGGATGTGCGTCGATTTTACCGACGTTAACAAGGCCTGTCCCAATGACAGTTTTTTCGTGCCTAGGATCAACCTACTGAATGACTCAACGGCCGGACATGAGCTGCTCAGCTTCATGGACGCTTATTCGGGTTACAACTAGATCCGGATAAATCCGGAGGACGAAGAGCAAACTTCATTCTTAACCGATCAAGGCACTTACTGCTACAACGTAATGCCTTTCGGACTTAAGAATGTTGGAGCGACCTACCAGCGATTGGTCAACAAAATGTTTAAAAAACGATCTTCATCTCTCTACTGGAGCTCCCAAAAACTCCTAAGGTAACAACGCGCCTCTGACAGTCGTTCACTGCCACCCACCGTCCAGATTCAAGACAACAGCTTTCGCTTCTCTTTCATCCGGACATTCACACACTCTCACCTTTGCTCTCCCTTCTCAGTTTTCTGCTACCGTTCGATTATCGAAGGCTGCGTACTGACTTGAGTGTCGGAGTATTTTCGGTGGGATAACTTTTCGCTGACACGTTGACCTCCTGTGCTTTTTAGTGGTGTGCAGGATTCGCACTCAGGGAACGAAACCAGTTCAACCATCCAGACAAATCCGAATCCATTCAAAGTTCGGATCCAGGTACGCATCAAATAGGATCTGTCCTTTTCAACAATATGAATATACACTGTCCAAAACTGGCTCCTGCATAACCGCCTAAGATCATGTGTTTCTAGAGGATCTTTTGAGCTGGCGCCGTTCTGGATTTTCTGACGGGCGGCCAACGATTCTCCGTCCACATTTTTCATATGACCGGTCAACACCCTTGTTGACCATCCATAACGAATCCGGTCAACTTGTTGATCAAAATATTGATTGAAATTTCTTCCACATATTCTAAACAAATAACACATTTGTGCTCCGCGCAAGTCTTCCGACCAACAAGACCTCCACACGGGTGTGATTTCCAACACCTACAATTATGGGTGCATTCGTTTGCACTAGGGGGAATCTTACACTAGTCAAACACATTGAAAATTACCCTAATCTTTTTATTGTGGGTGCATTTGTTTGCAGCAGGCGGAATCCTACACTAGTCAAACACATTGAAAATAGCCTTGACATTTTTATTATGTTGTTTTCTATGTTGTGAATATATTTGCCTGCTGTAGGGGGGGAGGACCCTACAATTATGAGTGCATTTGTTTGCAGTAGGGGAAATCCTGCACTAGTTAAACACATTGAAAATTGCCCTAACCTTTTTATTATGGTGTTTCTATATTGTGAATACATTGGCCTGCTATAGGGGGAGGACCCTACAATTATGAGTTTATTTGTTTGCAGAAAGGGGATCCTGCACTGGTTAAATACCTTAAAAATTGCCCTAACCTAATCATTCTAGTATCTTTCAATGTTTTTTCCCCCCTTTCCTTCTCTTCTCTTTTATGAGGGTGTTTTTGCTATTGATAATGGTTGTTTTCGATTTGTCTTATATTTTGGCTTTATAAAGTCAGTTTCTTATATTTTGATCATCTATGCCTGCTACGGCCTCTTAATGAGGCCGAGAAGATTTGAAGGACAGTCTCATTATATAATATTGCAGCTCAAAATGTAACAAATGCCTATGGCAATGAAACCCGATGAGCATCCCAAAAGGTCTTAAACTCTTTGTATGTCCTACACATCATGTCAAACAAAACTGCTCTAAAATTTTGATCATAAGAGTTGTCTGGCAATAGTAAGCTACATTATAGAATACATAATTCCTTAAAATATCTTGTTCAACATTGTGGATATTCTATTTGATTCTCCTTAAAAACCAATAAAAAATTTAGTTTTTATATAGTGTAAGGTAAAATGATACATTTGATATGAATAGTTGCTTCTATTTCTATTTGAATAATCATATCTATTTGTGACATCTTAAAAGACCGGTCTAGTAGAAGGGAGAGCCTCTTAATTTATAAGTTGAAGATTTTACCTCAATCTTTTCAATGTGGGACTTGCATCATTCCTCCTTCTTTCGATAGCCGTGGATCTCAGTTATTGTACTCTATGGCACTTCACTCGACGGCTTTCACCATTTTGACAGTCACTGACATCGGCGGCTTTCACTCTGCGACGCTTCACTCTACCCCAACGAATCGGCAACAAGTTAACTCCTCTGCAACTAACCCTTTCCGATCAGAACCCTCCGCAGGTAGCCCTCTTCGGGTCGGGGCTAGTCTCAATGAGAGTACTATGTGATGCGAGTATAAGCCAATGGAAGAGCCCACCCCAAAAAATCGCTCTAGTAGGACGGAGAGCCTCCTAACTTAAAAGTTGAAGGTTTTACCTCAATCTTTTCAATATGGGACTCACATCATTAATTAATGCAAATATAAATCAAGGGGAGAGCACATCCCAAAAGATCGGTCTAGTAGGAGGGAGAGCTCCTAACTTATAAATTGGATGCTTTGACTCAAGCTTTTCAATGTGGGACGAAAAGCCTCCTAACTTATAAGTTGAAGATTTTGTCTCAATCTTTTTAATGTGGGACTCACATCATTAATTGATGCGAACATAAGTCAGGGAAGAGCCCACCCCAAAAGATCGGTCTAGTAGGAGGGAGAGCCCCCTAACTTATAAGTTTGAGGTCTTATCTCAAACTTTTCAATGTGGGACTCGCATTATTCCTCCCTCATTCAACAGCCGCAAACTTTGACTACACTCTGCGACACCTCACTCGGCGGCTTTCACTCTGTGACGCTTCACTCCGCCCCGGTAGCACCAGCAGCAGGTCAACCTCTCCGCAGGTAGTCCTTTCATGTCAGAATTCTCAATGTTTGAGGTTTTGTCTCAAACTTTTCAATGTAAGACTCGCATTATTCATCCCTCCTTCAACAGCCGTAAATTTCAGCGACTACACTCTGCGACACTTCACTCGGCGGCTTTCACTCTGTGACGCTTCACTCTGCCCCAGTAGCACCGGCAGCAGGTCAACCTCTCCGCAGGTAGTCCATTCTGGTCAGAACTCTCCGAAGGTAGCCATTTTCGGTCAGAACCCTCCACAGGTAGCCCTTTCCGAATCGGGACTGGTCTCAATGAAAGCACCAATTGATGGGGGCATAAATTAGGATGAGAGTCCATCCCAAAAGACCAATCTAGTAGGAGGAAAAGTCCCCTAACTTATAAGTTGAAAATTTTGCCTCAAATTTTTCAACGTGAAACTCACACCAGTAGCCCTTCTGAATAAGCATGTCTATTTAAATTAAATTCCGTCCAAACAATTACTTTAATTTAAACAACTATATTTATTTTAACAATAACACATGTTAAAACAAATGACAGAAAGGATTACAAGTGTCTAAGAACTTCATACCCAAAGCCAATGCCAAGAAAAGTAGCAATGGCAATACCGAAAATGCCTGCGAGAATTGCCGGAGCGACAAGAGAATCCCATCCTTTGGCAGTGGCCATGCCGCAAGCCGTTGTCGGTCCTCCGATATTAGCGTTTGATGCCAAAAGCATCAGCTTCAGATCGAACCGAAACAGCCTCCCCATGCCTAAAATGACAGCAAGGTGGACACTCACTTGCACAAATGCAAACATGAAGATGCTGGGTGCTGTGTCAATGACATTCCAAATGCTCCCGCTTGCTCCAATCACAGCAAAAAATATCTGCAACAACAGCACGATGCCTTGCGAATCACAATGTAAATATACACGGGAATAGATTAGATCGTCGATGAAAATATAGCCCGTTGTTTAAAATATCGATTAATATGTAATGGTATTTAGAAATTCTAATGCTGGAAAAATATCACAGTTACAGATAAGTAGTCTCAAAATATGGTAAACAACCGTCTCTTTGGCCCCCGACTGCTTCTACCATAGAGGCCACAGATTGACAATGGCTATGCTTCAGCAAATTTTATTTATTTATTTATTTATTTATTCTTGCTTTATTTTGCCATTGGAAATTGAAAAAATCCACACATTCTTAAGAGTGAGGGATCTGTCTAGTTGAGTGTGGAGTCAATCTAAAAAAATTATATAATTAAAAAGAAAATTATAAATTAAAATTTTTTATTTATCCCATTGAATATTTTTTATTAACTCCATAAAATTTATTTATTGGTCACTATGACTCTATGGAGAAAAAATCTGAACCCATTCCTCATTTTAAATATACCAAGATCTTCCAACAGGACATAAAACCAGATTTTTTTGAGTTATAAAATATGTACAAATAAAAAGATTTGGATATTAATAATTATTTTGATAAAATTGACTAAAACGTCTCAAATAGGTAAATAGATGGTCAAAATTAAATTCACAAGGGAAAACGATTTTTTTACCTAATACAACTGATACAAATACTGATATTTTCATCTATAGATTATCCGACAAGAGGGAGAGAGAGAGGCTTCTAGGTTTAGAAAAGAGGTTACCTGCATCAAAACCAAAGGCATGGACTCACCAGAAGGTAAAAGATAACCAAATGAGGGAAATAGAGTTCTAGAACAACTACAGCTGTAACTCCAGGAAGAACTTCTCAGAAAATTTTTTCTTTCTATATATTCGATACTGATATATATTATTTGACATGACTGTAACTAATACTGATACGAATATTTTTATTCATGGACACCCTTAATAATATAACATCTCATATATCTATATATACCATGAGGCCAGCTTAAGGGCAAATAGATGGATGGGAGTTATATTACACGAGTATGTTCGAGGATGGCTAAAGGGCATTTTGGAATCCATGTAACTCATACTCGTGTATTTTGAATCATGGATGACTACGGACTTATTTGATAGGGCTGTTCGGGGTGTTTTTACAACAACCAACATTTATTATGATAAAATTGACCAAAACTTCTCATATAGATAAACAAATGGTCAAATTTAAATATATAACTCACAGTTGATGTGTTCAAGAGGAAAAAAGAACTTTTTACCTAATATAATCAATATCAATATTATTATCCACAGATCATCAGATCGATTATCTAACAAGAGAGAGTCGAGTTCTAGCGTTAGAAAAGAGGTCTACCTGCATCAAAACCAAAGACATGGACTCCCCAGAAGGTGAAAGATAACCAAACAATGAGGGAAATAGAGTTGCCAGAACAACAACTATAGCTGTCACTCCAGGAAGAACTCCTCCTTTGATCCCAAATCTGCTTGTAAAATAGGTCACAAACTTGCATATAGCAAAGGATGCAGCAATAGCTGTGGCTGTTGATAGAACCTGAGGCTTGCTCTCTCTGTTGGACTTCATACCTCTCACTGCAACATCTGCCAGAGAATTTTTAAGTAGATAATGGTCATTTTACATGGTATGCCTTGAGTACCAAAAGCTACTTCCGTACCAGGAAGATGACATGCCATCTAACACAGTCGCTTATGCAATCGATAGGTAAGACAAGGATAGAAACATGAGGAAGATTCGATACTTCATCTATAAGGAGTACAAAACATATTGCTGTTCATTGTGCAAAGAAATATTGTGATTATTGCAAGAAGTCGGGACATATTATCAAAGAATGTTCAATTCGTTTTCAGAGTTGTCAAACCAATGCCTAAGCATCAGCTGGGACGTCTTCTAGTAATCCTACCTCAGCCGATGGCCAAACTAAGCTTATTTTGGCAATGGTTTAACAGATGATTATTTCGGCCTTTTCAGCTTTAGGACTATAAGGTAATGATACCCTAAATTCTTGGCTTGTTGATTCAGGGGTTGTCAATTTGATTGAATGCATCTCCTTGTGAAAATTTCTCCCATTATATAGAACTTATTATATGACTAAAAGTCAACAATCACATCTAGCTAAAATAGAAAAATAATAATTAAATAATATTTATAATAATGACATACAAATTATGCCATAATTAGGACTAATTCTAGCTAGAGATATGATAATAATCGAGCAGACAAGGATGCATTCACTAGTATAAATATCGGTCGATATGTATTGTATTATGTCTCCTGATATTGATATTTTCAAATATCGCAATATATTGATCAATATATCATTATTAATTTACGATTTTTATAATTTTTTTCTTTTAATATATCTGATGTCAATATTATTATATAATATATCCGATATCAATATGACTACAACTGATACCAATATTTTCACCCATAGACATGAGTGTCTATATATGCCAATGTTTCTCGGACGAATAAGGGTCATAGGCATGAATTTTTCACCAGCTTGTAACTTTTTCTTTTTTGTAATAATATAAACCCTTCCATTTTTTATTTTTTATTTTGTTTTTGGACTGACTATTAGGTACCTCTATTTTTTGTGTTTCTAGAGAAAAAATAAAAATAATCCTTTTTATTTTAAAATTTTTTTTTAAATCAAGTCATTCAGTTGTAACATTGAAGGTATAAATGTGAATGCATTGCTTTTAGTTTATACATCAGAAATAGTTTAGCATATTTATTTGATCTTTTGTAATGTTTTTATTTTGCACTATTGTTTTTTCAAAAAATTGAGAAATAATTAATATATCAAATATAATAAAAGACATCCTAAACAGGAACAACACCTACAACATTTATTTTGTACTATTTACAAACAAAAAATTCAATGGTGAAGAATGAAAAATATTAAAAAAAATTACACATAATATTTTTTTTTTAGATTTTCATTTTTACAATATTAATATCCATTGAATATTTAACCCAATAACAAAAATAAAAAAATAAAAAATAATCATTTAGATTTTTATTTTTTTAAGTTTTAAATTTCATCCGTTGAGTTTCTTCATCAAACAAATGATACAGAAATACACTGAGTACATCTTCATAAGAAGATGCACCCACCCCCTAATCCATCTTCATCCCTATCAAAATCACCAAATTCAACATCCATTTTAACCACACATAGAAGGTTATGCTAAAGCATGCATGCATGAAATCCCACGTAATTACTGAAAGCAACTCAAAGAAAGGGAGCCTTCCAGCTTTATATTAAACAGTTTATGTTAATAAACCAATAAATCTAAAAGATTAAGCTAATAGGCGAAACTCAAAGAATGATTTCATAATGAAACATACCCCTTCACACAAATGTCATTTTGACTTAAAGCGTGGAGTAAGCATGGATCGTTTTAAGGAAATGAGGGCCTCGGGAATCAAATTTATGACCACTTAATTAACAAGTCTCTAATACTATGGTATGAAACTAATGAATCCGAAAACTTAAATTGCTAGGTGAAGATCCAATAATAATTTTATACTTTGTCAATTAAAAGGTCAAATGCACATTGGCAAGAAAGGAATTGGAATTGATGTATATCATTCCTTCCAAAGGATGAAAATTATTGGTATCTATATCAATCGTGATCATACTAGTATTGGGTATAACGGACGATACATATTAGTATTAGATATATCTGACGGAAGAAATTTTTAAAAATTATAAGCTGACATGGTTATATCGGCCGATATATCAGCTAATATGGAAACATATTACGATATTGAAAAATATCAGTATCGAGAGATCCAATATGATACATGTCGATCGATATTTGTATCAATGTTCCTACCACTTCAGCTGAAGCGGGGTTCATAAAGTTTTTTTTTAAAAAAAAAACATATAAAATCATCCAATCAAAGATCATAAACTACGCACCAGTGGGAGAGCTGGACGCCTCGCAGGGTACTTTAGAAGCTAAAGAAAATAATACCATAAAATAAATAGCACAAATGACGTTATCTGCAGCAACTCCAGCGGCCACAATTGATGGAGAAATTCCAAGAGCTTCTGAGATCGCAATATAATTAACAGCTGCAGCAAATACAGAATAATTTACCTTCTATTAGGGATTTGAAATATTAGCAATAAAAAAGATAAATAATTACACAATAAAATATCAGATTTACATAAAAAAAATCCCGAAAGGAACAACACAGACAAAGGAGAAGAAATTTCACCATATTCAAAAACAGGGTTCCAAGAGGCAGTTACAAAATGAGTATTTTAAAAACACAAATGCAATCTTAGAGTGCAGCGCCATATTTATAATAAAACTAATGGGCTCAATCTTCTAACAGAACTATACTGCTGGGGCTTCGCACTCAACACCTCCTATGGACAAGATTAGTGGTGGGCCACAATCACAGTCTACGGCCAGATTTTACTGTTCCACTACTAATTTCTATTCAAAACTGCTATCAAACCGCACCACAACCTTTTTGGGTCGAGTCTTCAAATGGGTTGGGCACACAAAATGAATTTGAGGTTCCATTTAACACTTTCTTAGGCTAGTTGGTAAGGAAACTGTTCACAAACATAGTAGCACTAGCCAGAGGTGGATATAGGATCTTTTCAGGTAAAAACAACTCACAAAAAGATTTTACATAAATTGTCATGAAAAATTAATACTTCTATAGTTTCAGTATTTTTCAACAGAATAAATTTAAAATATATATACTATTACTTTTTATAAAAATATCGTGAAAAAAATTAAATAATATCATAGAGATCAATGGGTCACAGCGATTAGTAAAAAAATTTCAGTGGCATTAGGTGACCCCCACTCCCCATTAGCAGCACCATTGTTCTAATGCATAGTTTGTGTTCATAAATACTCATAAAATAACCAAAAGACAATTCTGACTTTTACTGTTCGAATTCCTAGATTCTGATTATTTCAAATCTAAAGTCTAGAATCCAATCAGCATAAAGGGCATGGCATAATGGATGTAATAATAATAATTATTATTATTATTATAATAGAAAATCCTATAAATTTTCAGCATTCTCAAGAAATAATTGACTGAAAATTAAAGCTATATGGCAAGGAAAATCACTGTGCAGGCAGAGGGGAATGTAAAGGGCACGAGCCATTCCAAACCCAGACGTTTTCACTACAAATTCACAGTTCCCAAAAATTACCATTGACTCGGGCCACTAAGGAAAGGGTTAGCCCTAACCCATGAATGAAACTTTCACTATTTGGATCGTTCAAGAAGAGTCAGACAGAGTACTTTTAAATCTATTTAATGCTGACACATATTTAAAAGATAAAATGAAACTTAGATAAACAGATAACTGAAATACAATTAAAAAGTTTAAAAATTCCATCCTTACAAAGAGAATCACTCACTTTTGACAGTTTGCTTAAAAAATCGCTCAACAAAAATATTGGGAATCAATCACTAATAAAAGGACTTACTCTTCTTTTAAGAAAATAAACTCACTTAACTTTTAATTACAATTCAACCTACCTTAAGTTTAAACTTACATTTCTTTAAATAGTAAAGTAAGGAACATAATATTAAAGAAGAAATCAAGTAGCTCGGCTGCTCCATGGTTTAAAATTAAATGTGATTTGGCTACTCCTTGGACTACTAAAAAATGAAATGCACCTTGAAATTCGCAGTTGCTGCATGCTTGGACAGCTCATGTGAGTTGGGTCTTCTAGGTTGTTGATTGTGGAAACCCGGATTGCATCAATATTACGCAGTCTTTGTTGAATTTTGAGTCATTCCATTGAGTCTCACACTCATTGTATATGCTGCTTTTCGTTTTTGTTACTGATAGAAAGTTTTGCGAGATGTTTCATTTGAATTGAAATCTGGAAAGAGGCGCTTATAAATTTTCACTAGATGTTTGCACAAATTTTCACTCAAGCGAAACACTTTTTTAAAGAGATTATGTGAGATAGCAACTTAAGCTATAGGTTTGGGAAGAATTCCAACAATAGCTGACCACAAGTGAGACGTGTGATGGCAGCTCGAGCGGCCGCATGAGCTATAAATATGATATTATAATTTTAGGTCAAATTTAGGGGAGATAATTTCAAACCTTGGGAACACCAATAGAGAGAAAAAGAGAGAAAGAAGAAGATGAAGTATTTGCCAACTGTTTTGGGTTCTAATCGTAATCCACTCTTTGTCAACATCGGATATGTTTTAGATTAAGTTGTCGAACGTATTACCAGTTATTTTTGTTGCAATTACTCTTATAGTTGTTCTTTCTAGGCCGGCTCAAGTGAAAATGCTGTACAACAAAGATGTATGTTTGAGATTAGTGTCAGCTAGATCATTAGATGTATAACCGAGATAGTAATGGTTAATGATAACCAAGTATCAAGCTTGTAGTGTGATATAAACAAGTTAACTTGGAGGGACTTATTAGTAATTGGCTTTCACGTGTGTTGTTGTGAATGAGATGTATAACCAAATTTCTCAGGGGTTATTTGCAACCGAATATGATTGTATTGGACATAGTTGTTTGGACGAAAGGGTCCATGATTTTTTCCTCAATTAAGCAAGTTTTCCACGTAAAAATCGATTATTATTGTACTTGTATATGTGGTCGTATACTATTATTACTTATGAATTTAAACAAAGGTGCGAAAATTCGACCATGGCCAGAGTGTTTTTCTTGGTTTCACATTGGTGGAATTTGGTCTGCCACCCGATAGTCTCACATTACATTATGCAAAAAATTGTTCCATGACAAACCCATGACCGCCAAGTCTAGTGGCTTTGGACACTATCGCTGAACTAGTACAATAAAATTGGTTCAGTAATTTCATATTTTGATCAGCTAATAAATATTCCATTAATATAGTGCTGAACTGAAATATACAAAAAGATGATGTCGTATTAAAAACTGAATAAGATGAATGTCGCATAGCAGCAATTCTAAATCGGATCGTGTACAAAAATGCTGGATACATTAATTGTAACTTACTATTTACATTTATGTCTTGATTAACTGAGAGTTGTTATTATACTTTTAGTAAGAAACTCTTATATTCACCTAACGGTTAGGATCAAAAGCTGACTAGATGAATAGTAAATATTGAATAACCATTTAAATCACTTAATACAATCTTCATTAGTTATTCATTCAACCTCTAATCTTAACCATTGAGTATATGTCCCTCCCCAATTAAAGGACCATAACAGAACAATTAACCATAGCACTCAATTTATTTTGCTTAGTTTTTAATAAGAAGATATTAAAGGTGTTAAAAAGACATCACTGATGCAAGTATCGCCTGCTATATATCGGTATGGGGTCTTTTATATCGATAATTTTCGATATTGTAACAATATTGTAATATATTACTATATCGTTGATATATCGGCTGATCAGCTCCCATCAGCCTACAATTTTCAAAAATTGTTTTCTTGATATGTCATATATCGATATCGTTACGACCAATACTGAATACTGATTAGTATGGTCCGATGCTGATATTTTTATTCATAAAAAACATGCAAGAACACTTGATTACCTCCACCAATATAACTACCCATGAGTGCTGCAGCTATTTTCCAACTATCTTGGCCAAGTGATCGCATAGGCACCAAGAGATACGCCGCCACTGTTCCAACAACTGTAGCTACTGTGGTACAAGAGAGTCAAAATAAACATGATTAAGGATCATAACTACATGTCTGCATTATAATTAATACATGATCTGATTCCAAATTCAAAAATAAATAAATAAATAAATAAAATAAAGGGATATGGTTGTCTTTGTGGCCCTTGCTAACATCCTTTTTGAAACAACATTTCCAGTTTGTTCCCCAGGTTTCTGGAAATGGAAACTAGTAGCTTGCTTATTTATATTTTTATGTGTTAGGGTACGGTCTAAAATATGATCAATCTGATCAGATGAAATACGGGACCCATAGATTGCAAGTTCATAGAGGAATATCAAACAATCAAGTTCTTAAGCCTGGAACGAAAAAGAATCAGGAATCTGTCCAAACACTTGACCCCCCAAATGATAGAATTGCTGAATTACTACAAATATAAAAAATCGAGGCACCTAATAACCCGACAAAAGACTAGGCATTCAATTCTGACAAATGGTTACATAAACTGAAGGATGAACGGTCACATTAAACAAGTAGTTACAGTTGCTAAATGATAAACATTAAACTCTGAGCAGTTACAAACTCGTGCAATGATTAGGTCACCAACCAACGTAATGCCACACTTGATGTGCAATACCGATTCCAAAAAGACACGCTAATTAGTAATATCATTTCTAGTTTGTTCTCTAGGGTTTTGGAAATGAAAACATGTAGGTTAATTATTTATATTTTCATGTGTTAGATACGATTTAAAATAAGATCAATATGATCTGATGAAATATAGAGCCCATGGATTGCAAGCTCAGAGGGGAATATCAAACCACCAAATTCTTAGTCCTGGAATGGAAAAGAATCAGGAATCTATTCGAAGACTTGACTTGCTGATATGACTAAAAGGTTGAATTACTAAAATATAAAAAATCGAGGCACCTAATGGCCCGACAAAAGATTGAACAAAGCATTTAATCCTGACAAATTGTTATATGAACCGATAGATAAACAACCATATTAAATATGTAGTTATAGTAGCTAAATGATAAGTATTAAAATTTGAGTAGTTACAAACTCATGCAACAGTTAGGTCACCAACCAATATAATTCCTCACTTGATGTGCGGTCATGCCAATTCCAAAAAGGCACACTGATTAATAATAATGTTATAAATATGCCAATTTTTCTCAACAAAGGGAGTCTGATCCAAATCCGAAAAACAAAAAGAAAGTTCAGAGTACCAGTCTCAATAAACTTGCATCTTTCAATAATCACGGAGTCAAACCTTCCAATTCTAACACGCTCACATACACTTATCCCTAATCTATTATTATCTTTTATTCACATAAAAAGATTTTAGACTTGAGTATCGTAATATATATCTGGGAGCAAGTCTCATATCCTCTAGCCTCTTATTAACCATTGTGGCGTACAAGATTCGGACTAAAAGTCTCGAAGATTTGCCCCGACTTACTCGAACGAGTATTTAGATCCCAGATACATATCATTGTCGCCATTTGTTCCTACCCGTTCAAGATTTCACCTGCCTGAAAGGGATTCACATTTTTGATAAAGCAAAATAGTGAATACTCGAGCACAATGATAAGTAAGCTAGTCTCCAAAGATATCACGTCTTCTGGCTTCAACCCGGAGGAGGGTAGCAACGGAGATATTTGCCTGCCAGCAAATCCAGAGTCAAAACTTGATGGCCTAGATTAATAACATGTCAAAGATGCTGAAATTTCTATGGGACAAAGTCAGGGGCCAAATGAGCAAAGCAACAGCCCTCCACACACAAGCATTGACATTAAGGAGAAGATCGAGAGGAAAAAACGTTATCTCAAAGGGGGTCCATCATGAGCCAATGATTCCAGCAGCTCTGAAGGCATTCCATCACTCTTATCCTTTTCGGCTCGAGGATGCTTGAACTTTGAGGACAGGGTAGAAAGTCTTGAGCGATGGAATCTACGGTACACCTGAAATTCCAGACACCAGACTATCCACGAGGAAATGTGTAATATCCCGAATTTTATTTGGATTATTTTAATATTAATTGTAATTTGAAGTATTTCGGACATGGTAAAAATAAATTAAAATATAGTAAAATTTTCAGTAATGATCGGACTTGCGGAGTTGCGCTCGAGGTGCACCCGTATTATCGTCCGAGTACCGATTGGATTTTAGAAAATAATAAAATGAT
>JAOVVI020008498.1:0-14156 GCA_028571085.2 Nepenthes alata
CAACAAAGTTATAAATTAACTCACTTTTTTAAAAAATTAGGATAGGAAGAACAATCCGAAAAATGTGAGTATATAGCTATTGACCTCTAAATACTTACAAATCCAATAGATTACGAAATATGACCCTCCAAATCTCTATTCTCTATCTTTCTTCTTCACTTTTCTCATTAATTTTTTTCACTTTTTAAGCAATATTTTTAATTTAAATATCGAAAGATATATAGATGAGTAAATTTGATATTTAGTAATATCATATTAAACGTTATGATGTGTAGAATTCATATAGACTTATTAATATTTTGTTTATCCGTCTTGTTTGGCAGGGGATGTCTTTGGCCTCAATTTTTTGTTTTTTGGACTTTTCATGGTTAGATTGTTTATTTTTATCGTGCACTATGTTTCTGTCACACAAGAATAACTATTTATCAAAAACAAACATTCTATTTCATAAGTTAATAGAGTATGATCAATACATATCATATTTTGATTTACATAATCAAAATTTTAATTTTGATCAAATTTCAAACTAGTTACACCTAACATTACCCTAAGTTTTAAATTCAGTAAATAAAATATTTTATGCATACATATTGTCACGACCATAAGACAACATACATAGGCCAATAATAAAAATTCACAATAATATAACCCAATAAAATATCAACAACGATAAAATTTAACTTGGGTGTGATAATCCATACATAGAAATGACCCAACACAATGCAACCCGCATAAAACCTCTTTAGATGCAAATCCGAAAAACATAATAGATAGATGACCTCCTATCGATAAACCAAAAGATGATATTTAACAAAAATGATAACTCATATACATAACATAAATATCTCATATCTCTCTAATCGAATCCACAGCCTACAGCCGATCAAACACAAACAACTAAATACACCCCGGAGATCAAAGCCCAACAAATATAATATCCGAACTCACCGAAAAACTATTGCTACGACAAATCGGGTCTGAACTCTTACAATCGTTTTCAAACCACTAGTCTAAAAGGATAAAAGATAAAAACGTGAGTTTAAAACTCAACAAGTATTATCATTATATAAAACAATATATATGAATGAGAGGGAATGGATAACACATTACAATCGTATAAAACAAAACACAAGTCCATGAAATGTCTGAAAATCAAAGAATAGCTTTACATTAAATAATCGTCAATATCAAATCATCCATCTGGGATATAATCATAATAAATCACGATCCGATCAAATCTCATAGACAGTATTATATCGTATCACAACACATCGTCATCCAAGGTTACTTTGCCTAAGCCATAACTATCACCACATCTGCGTGGGACACATACCATCTTCTAGATCTAAAATGCATAATCTTATAAGCAGAAATCTAAAGATAATAGAAACTAAAACTTATAAGCAAAAGGTTTTTCGGGTTTAACACATATATATACATATGAGACATTCCTATCACCCATCTATGGGCCAAATCACGTATCTCAAAACACTGTCCAATACAAACTATGTGAAAACATAAAGTATGTACGAAATTAGAGAACAAATTATTTAAAAAAATGATTTGATAAATGGTTATACATACTCTCAATGACCTTAAACCAATTCATCTGTAGTTCAGGCTAGCAGGTTAAGCCATTTATATACTCAATCTCTGATAGATTAAAAAATTACTCACTATATTTTACTACCTGTGACTTTATGTACAATCTCAAAGTTACTTATATATTAGAATATTCAAATATATTAATTTTTATTAATTTTCTTACAATGGTTCTCATTAAAATATAAAGGATAGGTCGGCTATATCACAGCTCACCTTCCTATTGATGAAAAGAATATCACATATATCACATATATTCCCGTTGTGACCACAGTCACTCCATCAGGAGAGGCACCACAAATAGCACGTATCTCGAATCAAATCGACCTCTTGGGTCTTAGACCGCCACAGTTCCACAAAGTAGCGACCTCTTCCCTCTATAGCATACATGAGTACTAATTTAAGGTCTAGTTCATGATTCCATAACATTTAATATAGAAATATGCATATATATCATTCTGGGTATTCATAAATAACAAAATCCTCTAAAATCACAAATACCAATAAAAAGCTATTGAATAACTGGTAAAACATACAACATGTAAGCAATAAATATAGGGGTGCACGAAAACCACATGCATATAAATAAAATCTCCGAAATATACATAGATATAAGTTGACAGAAAAATAGATTAAGAATTTCGCTTATGGATGCTTGCCTCAACCTTATACTCAATATATCTGACAAAAGAAAGCTTTAAGACATTCGATTGCCACACTCTCTCCCCTCCTCTTTCTTCTCTCTCGGCCTCTACATAAAAAATGGCAAAACCCTAAATGTGCATCTTTTTATAACATGGCTCGTGCTCAAGCGCCAATCCTCTCTGGATTTAGCATTCAAGTACTACTCAAGCGTGCCATAGGTGTAAGCTCATACTAAAAAAATTTAACTCTCCAATCAATATGTAACACATCCACAGCTATAAAAGAAATATAATAATAATCTAAATATTCTCATACTAAAAATAAATTTTAAAAAAATACATAGCCTTAAAAATTCTAATAAAATGAAGCAAAATATCAGAATGTATCTCTAGAGTATCAAAATCAACACACTCTCCTACTGGGCCTCAATCTTTCTAGCCACAACTCTTTATCCAACGCTAGAGGCATTATCATCTAATCCTACTTTTTCAAAAGAAAAAAAAATAGAAAGAGTGAGCCAAATATTTAACAAGTGATAACAAATTTAAAAAAAATATAATAAATGTTAATAAATATTTCAGATATACAATATATAATGTATACCAAGAGTCATGAACAATAATATAATATTTAACGGATAAATATATTTAAGAATATGTACTTCATTGTATCTATGACTTAAATGCATAAGAAAGACAGGTTACACCGGACCCTAATGCGACAAAGATCAAAAGTTTTATTAATAAGAAGCGAAGATCCCTCAAAATTCGACATCATAAGAAATAAAAGGGATCTCCTAGTTTGAATATTAACGTAAACGACCTGAATATTAAATAATAATGAACAATATGGATTCAATTGAATCCAAATATCAAAAAATCAGACGCATGGATTCTAGCGAATACAACTCGTGGATTCAACCGAATCCCAAACTCAACAGGTATTAACAATAACCAAATATTATAACGAATCTCCTACCTTACTCTGCCCCAAGCTGTCGCAGCCGTTGCTCATTCTCCTCTTCAAGAGTCCGTATGTGGGCCTGAGCCACCACATTGGCACTAACGAGTCGGGAGGCCCTCGCTTCCGATTCAGTCCACACATCCTCAAAATGCGCTGCTCAGGCCCTCAGCTACTCCATCTCGCCCACTGTGACTTGCACTCACGCCTCAACGCCCTCCACTCTCCTGGCGATCTGTTGGAGCGAGAGGTCCTCCCTCCCTGGAGCACGCTCCCGAGAAGAGGCAGACCCCTCTACCCTCTTAAAGCCTGGAGGCACCCATGGGAATCGAGCAGGACCCACGACAGTGGCTTCATAGTGACCCCCTCCTGGAGTGTCAGCGCTCGAAGCCCTGGGAACGTGGGACCCAGACTCTAACTCATCAAAAGAACGTTCCGATTCGTATGACGACGATGACTCCTCCACCAAAGTTACGGCGAGAGCGAACACAGGAAGAACGAACGGCTGTTGAATGCGTGAACTTAGCAAAGTGCAAAGTCACGGGAAGGATTTGCACGTTTAAATAAACGAGATTTTCTACTGAAATGGCTGTGCTATGAAGACAAAAGGTGCCAGCGCAGGGCCAACGGGAGTCCTCCACATGTAGAATCCCTGAGGCCTCGTGCGTTTCCAAGGCAGGTCATTATGGCGCAATGCCTCCAGACCTCATGCGCATTTAATGCGCCAAACAAGCCAGGGGACGTGACCACCAATAGTGGCCTTCCCGCCCCCACAGAACAGGATGCGACCTGCCGGGAGAAGACAACCGATAAAGAAAAGGAAGAAAAGCATGCACAACGAGAGGGGAAAATGGCTACTCTCTTATTAATCAATGCTTCCTCACAAAGTACACAATTTGCGGTAACCAGAGTACAAGAGTACAAGAAAGACAAAGAAAGACGACGGTACGAGGCCCAAGGGCCGCGGTGACTGCACCAGACAAGCTCGGGGAACATGATCTACTGGAGATCACCACAGCTGGAGCGGCTGGTGGCCCAGCAAGCGAGCGGAGGCAGCCACGCGAAGCCCCCCGAAGTGGAAGCGGCCGCAGCACGATCCATCGGGGCAGGATTCGTACCAGTACAGAAGCCACCAAGAGAATTAGGGGGAATAATCCCAATAATTCCCTAACCGGGGCTCTGGCGTCTGCCCCCTCCATGATCCTCGCTCGAACACAGTGAAGTGGAGACCATGAGCGACGCACCCCGCTAGCGGAAAACATCTCCGCAAAGATTCCGCCACGGTCCCACCGCACTCCGGATGAGACGCACCGAGGAGGGAAGGCACATGACGACTGCAGAGTAGCCGAACAATCCTCATTAGCATGAGGACTGAACCGCGGCACGGAAGTTAGAGCGACCTTCATCAAGAACTTCAGGCATCCAACTAACCCATCCAACTCCTTCTCGAACCCCTGCTAAGTGCGGGGTGAACCAGAATCTCCTCATCGTCCCTCCAAAGGCAGCCAAGAGATGTGCTCCGCTCGCTACGGAACCCTCCTATTTATGAGCGAGATGGACGACATTCTCTTGTTCAGCGCGACATGTTTCCCGACGGACGTCTTTCATGGAATAGGGCGAGTACCCTAATCAGACGCAACCCTAAGCGTGCAAATCTTGTCGATCAGAGCACCGAATCACGGCAGCGTCAGAAAAGCCTGTGCAGTGACCTGGGGAAGGCGCGAGGCCTGAAAGTGACAAATAATGAAGCATCTTGAGGAGGACTGTTGGGCCGCAGAATGGACCCAAAAGACATGCCAGACCCAACCACCGGTCGGCCTAGGCATGGGGGCTGGTGTTGGGTCTAATACCAAGGCCCAGGGAGATTAGGAGCCCGTCCCAATTGCACAAGGGGCCTACGTGGCAACCAGCTGGCAAATAGAAACAAGCGTCCTGCAGCGCATTAATAAGCTGCCGAAAAATGGCGAGGAGAGAGAAGGAACAAGCCAATGGAGAAGCGGTCGAAGCTGCGACGATGGCTCAGGCAGCCACTCGCAGACAACTAGCCAATCCCGACTCGATGGGAGATCAAGTGTGGCAGGCAGCGCTCAGGAGCCTGCCTGCCACCGCAAAGCGATAGCCGACATGACCGGTGGTCTACGACAATGACCAGCGGCAAAGGAACCCTAGCAATGGGAGTTCTCACACCCAAAGTCCTCTAGGGAGAAGCCTATAAGAGCTCTCTCCCTCCGCAAAGAAAAGGACTTCCTCTACTTCTTCCTTCCCTAAGATAAAAAAAAAAGAGAAAGCAATCGAAGGGAAGGGACTTCAAGTCTCGAGGCCACAAACGTGCCCGCTTCTCTCAAGACCTTGATACCAAAGCCTAGCCACGCAACGGGAAGTCAGCCACCCATTTGGGTGCGCCAAGAAAGCCAGGCCTTCCGATACCTGCTCACTATATTTATCACGCGTCACTCACATATCATCAGCATACATCCGCACACCGCCTAGCGTGTATCTCATTTCTGTTTATTGCGGGAACTTACTGACTTGAGCGTCGGAGTGGCCGTGGTGGGTGGAATTTTGCCGAACTTCTGACCTCTCTTTTGTTGATTGTGTTGTGCAGGTCCAGATTAACAGACACGAAGACCGAACCCTCCTCCTCATGCGCCAGCACAGCCGGGAACCCAGAGGCCCCCTAATCTGTTCGACAACCGCGGACCCAGGACGCAACATATTAATATTTTGCTTTTTTTAAAAGTTGACTTTATAATTTAAAATAACATTCCATTCCCAATGGTTGGATCACCTTAAATTTAATAATTACTGACATATTAGAAAAATTCCAACATGCTTCTTCGTCTGATCTTCTAGTCCATTAAATTAGAATACCGTTGGATGCTTTATCACTCATATGATTTTATATTAATCTATTATTATAAATAAATAAAATACTATACCATTAAAAAATACTGATTAATACAACTCCATTAATAAATTATACTATATAAATAAGTCTTATTTGATAATAAGATATTTACGACTAATTATATCATTATTATATTTTTAATTTTTTATAATAAAGTGTCTCATTTCAATTGTTGCAATTGTTAGGTATCCCAATTGGCTTACACCTCAATTTATGGAGCAATTGACTTGAGGAACCACATCATTTTTGTCCTCATCTGATAGCTGGGCTCATATCAAACATTGAAATAAATGCATAGGCAATAAGGTACAATAATATCCAGACTATAAATATCTAACATTTACTCATTGTTAATAAATAAAAGGATTTAAATTTGACATATATTAGACACGTTAAAAGGGTACATTATATTTACTAAAAAAAAATTATATAGTAATATATGGCGATACACTATAACTGTGTTAGGAGAAACTCCGGGCACTGGTACAACAACTTTATGCCCCTCAATATACTGCCAATCAGCCATAAGATCCTCCTTAAAGGTTATATTTGGCCTTAAATCTATAAATATTATACTAACCCTTAATTATGGGGATTGAAATTTAAGATTTGAAATCTAAGTCTTAATTTTTTATACTTAAGCTCTCAAGTAAAGAAGAAAACACTACTTGGCAGAATAAAAGAGTAATTGACTAACTATCATTCTTATTTTATTTTGCCAGAATAAAAAGCTTCAACTACTCTCAAACAAAGCTTTAACAATGAGAGATAAAGTATGAGGAAAATGCTACCCACACCTTCCAAAAAAGACTGAACTTAGCCCTTCACAACTCATTTCACCTAACATCAAGGGTCTCGTGGTGAAGATTAAAGAATTAGTATTTTTTTTTTATTTCTCTGATTTTTTTAAGCTTATACTAATTTATATATCGAAGGGAATAATCCGGAAGCAAAACTCAGATCCCTTAACTTTATCATTTGTGTTGTATCGGATTATGATCGTATCATTTATGCTCGAATTTCGTTTTAAATGATTATTACATCTAACAAAATTTTAATTTAGATACACATTAGATATTAAAATTTAGAGACAAACTAAAAAATTAAAATCGGATGGTCAACTGATTAAACATATTTCAACCAAAATTTGATAAAATATGATCAATGTATATGGTCTTTTATGGATCAACACAATCATAATATTAAATAGGAGTAAGGTTTTTGAGTTGGTCACAGTTTTAAAAGAAACTTATTGGCCATGTCCCTTCTTTATTTTTCATTTCAAATATAATTGTTTTATGCAATCAAATCCTTACAAAATTATGTTTGATGTACATATCAATTTTTACATAACTATTATTTTTAGATAAACTTTTATTTTATTTTTTCAAAAAACATAGTAACATAATGGAAAAAAATAGCCAAGGATCCCCCAAATTTCAGGTAATAGATAGATCAAAGAACAATCTTATTCAAAATAATATCATCTATATTGGCCTTGACTATGCATATTTTATCCTCTATTCCCTATCTTTGTCCGATTTTAAATAATTTTAGGACAAAGTTTTATTTTATATGATTATCCAACGGATAATATCAACTATGAACTAAGGGGCCAACGCCGTGGGATCCCCATGCCACTCATCTGTTCTTTATTTTATATAGTTAAAAAAATTTTAGGATAATTTTTTTTAAAAAAATATTTAAAATATTAAAATATTACAATACCCATATTATCAAAAGAATTTATCATAGTCTAACAATTAACATGTTTTTTAATTTTTTTTAAAAAAATAAAATAATAATCATTAAATTTTCACCTAACACCTATAAAAAACATGTGGCTACCACAAGACTGCCCTCCTAGCTTGTAACAACTATGTAAAGCCACACTTACATAAAATAAACTCATGATTATAGAAAAATATATCTATTTATATTATTCTAAGTCACTCTTGTAAATCAATAATGATTATGTACGATTTGCTTCCCAACATTTATTTTAGTTATAAAATTGCACAACCACCTTATCGGTACCTGTCCTTTTACCCCTTATTCTATATAAAAGCAAAGGACAGTGGAGTTCTTCATTGAATTTCTTTAGCTTGTAGATTACCTTAATAAAATTACTATAGTCTCCACCAGATTGTTAGAATATCATTAATTAATATTCAACAATCTACATAAATCAATAGATTATTTTAATTATATATATATAATTAAATTTAATAAACAAATTAAACTAAAAAATAAACGAATAGATTAATTAAGCAATTTATACATTTAATTGATAAATATTAACTCACAAATTGGCAACAAAGTTAGAAATTAACTCACTTTTTTAAATATTGGGATAGGAAGAACAATCCCAAAAATGTGAGTATAGAGCTATTGACCTCTAAACACTTATGAATCCGATAGATTACGGAACATAACTCTCTAATTTTCTATTCTCTATCTTTCATTTGTACTTTTCTTATTATTTTTTTTACTTTTTAAGTAAAATTTTTAATTTAAAGATCGAAAGATATATAGATGAGTAAATCATATATCCATTAATATGTTGCTAAACATTATGGTGTACAAGATCCATATGGACTTATTAATATTTTGTTTATCCATCTTGTTTGGCGGGGGATGTCTTTGGCCTCAATTTTTTGTTTTTTGGGCTTTTCATGGTTAGATTGTTTATTTTTATCGTGCTCTATGTTTAAGTCACGCAAGAATAACTATTTATTGCAATTGTAATGATATATAAATGGTTAATTACTTACCAAAAATAAACATTCAATCCCATACGTTAATCAAGGACAATCAATATATATAATATTTTGATCTACATGATCAAAATCTTAATTTGGATCAAATTTTAAACTAGTCACGCCTAACTTTACCCTAATTCTCAAATTTAGTAAATAAAATATTTTATGCATACATGTTGTCACATCCTCGAGACAACATACGTAGGTCAATAATTAAAATTTACAATAATATAATCCAATAACATATTAATAATGATAAAATTGAACTCGGATGTGACAATCCATACATATAAATGACCTAACATTATGCAACCCGTATAAGACCTCTTTAGATACAAATTCGAAATACGTAATAAATGGCCTCCTATCTATAAACCAAAAGAGGATATTCAACAAAAATGATAACTCATATATACAACATAAATGTCTCATATTTCTCTAACAGAATCCACGACCCACAACCGGTCAAACACAAACAACTAAATATATCCCCGAGATCAAAGACCCATAAATATAACATCCGAACTCACCAGAAAAATATTATCGTGACAGATTAGGTCTGAACTCTTACAATTGTCCTAGAAGGATAAAGGATGAAAACATGAGTATAAAACCAAAGAAGTATTATCATTATATAAAACTGTGTATATAAATCAGAGGGGCTGGATAACACATCACAATCGTATACCAAAGGATATGTTTGCATTAAATCATCGTTTGTATCAGATCGTCCATCTCAGATATAATCATAACAAATTGCGATCCGATCGAATCTCAAAGAAAGTATCATATCGTATCACAGCACATCGTCATCTGAGGTTACTTTGGCTAAGCTATAACTGTCACTACATTTACGTGGGACACATACCATCGTTTAGATCCAAAACTTATAATTTCATAAGGAGAAATATAAGAAAAAAAAATAAAAATATATAATTAAAACGTGTTCCGATCTTAACACATGTACATATGTATGAGACATTCCTATCACCCATCTATGGGCCAAATTACGCATTTCAAATCACTGTCTGATACAAAACATGTGAAAATATAAAGTATATACAAAATTAGAGAACAAAATATTTAAATGACCAACTTGATGAAGAGTTACACATACTCCCAATAAGCTTAAACTAATGCATCTACCGTTCGAGCTAGCAGGTTAGGCCAACGATATATTTTGTCTCCTATAAATTAAAAACTTGCTTACTATATTTTATCACTTACGATTTTAGGCACAATATCAAATTTAGTTATATATTAGGACGTCTGAATATATTAATTTTTATTAATTTTTCTACAATGGCTCTCATTAAAACGTAAAGGGTAGGTCAGCTATATCACAGCTTATGTAATATTTTGAGTATTTTTATTAGATTTAATTAGATTTATTTATTTATTTTTGGGTAATTTTGGGAGTGATAAAAATTAATTTAATATTATAAAAATTTTAGAAAATATTTAGAATTGTTGGGCCGGCGCCCGGAGTGAGCTCCTTCGGTCGCCCAAGTATCGATTTGGATTTTAAAATTTAAAAAAAATAAATAAGTATATATGTATAACTGTTAGCCCACCCACACCTCTCATTATATCCAGATTAGCACAGGTTTGTTAAACCCGATGGGATAGTATAGAGATTCGAGATGGATTAACTTGAATTTGAAAGATCATATCAAAAACTTATAATTTGTAGTTTTGTTTATATCATGAGAAAAATCGTATATATATATATTTATATTTCTTTTGAAATCTTAATATATATTGTACATAATGATGATGATTAGATGATTTAGCTTCCGTTGTTTAGATACATAGCATTGGAGCCACGAGTTATGTGTGGCAATTGGATGCTATATGGTTTGGTGTGTCGTGGTTGTTTACATCAACTCAACGACCGTATTACAAAGGAAATTCTATCGGATTTTGGATAGAAAATAAGGTCTGTCACAACTCACCTTCCTACCGACGAAAGAAAGATAACATATATCACATATATCCCCTTCGGGACCACAATCTCCCCATCGGGAGAGGCACCACAAATAGCACGTATCTCGAATCAAATCGACCCCCTGGGTCTCGGACCACCATAGTTCCACAAAGTAGCAACTCTTTCCTAGATAGCATACATGGGTACTAATACAAGGCCTGGTTCATGGTTCCATAATATATTGTTACAAAAATATGCATATATATCCTTCCCGGTATCCATAAATAACGAAACCCACTAAAATCACAAATACCCATAAAAAACCTTTGAATAACTAGTAAAACATATATATATGTAAGAAATAAATAGAGGGGTGTATGAAAATCACATGCATATAAATAAAATCTCTAAAATATAAATAGATATAAGTGAACACGAAAATAGACCAAGGATTTGGCTTATAGATACTTACCTCAATTTTATACTCAATAGATTTGACGAAAGAAAGTTTCGAGATACTTGATTGCCACTTTCTCTTCCCTCCTCTTCCTTCTCCCTCTCCTCTCTCGGCATTTACGTAAAAAAATGGAAAAACCCTAAATGGGCGACTTTTTATTACTAGCTCATGCTCGAGTGCCAATCCTCTCTGGATTTAGCATTTCAGCACTACTCAAGCATGCCATAGCCGCAAGCTCATACAAAATCAATATGTAACATATCTACAAATGATAAAAGAAATATAATAATAATCTCAACATCCTCATACCAAAAATAAATCTGAAAAAATATATAGCCCCAAAAATTCTAATAAAATGAAACGAAATATCAAAATGTATCTCTAGAACATCAAAATCAACACTCTCTCCAGCTGGGCATCGATCTCTCTTACCACAACTCTCAACAACTCTTTATTTAACTCTAAAGTCATTATCATCTAATCCTACTACTCTAAAAGAAATAAAAATAGTAAGAGTAAGGCAAATACCAAATAAGTGATAACAAATCTAAAAATATTTAAGGAATGTGAATAAATATCTGAGATATACAATACATAATATATAATCTGAGTTATGAATAATAATATAATATTTTAATGATAATATATAATCTATGACTCATACGTATAAGGAAGAAAAGTCACTCTGGACCCTATTGCGACAAAGATCATAAACTTTTACCAATAAGAGGCAAAGATCCCTCAAAATCTAACCTCATAAGAAATAAAAGAGATTTTTTGGTCCAAATATTAACGTGAACGACCTAAATATTAAATAATAATGAACAATATGGATTTCAATGAATTTGAATATCGTAAAATCTGACGTATGGATTTTAATGAATATAACTCGTGGATTCCACCGAATCTAAACTCATGAGGTATTAACAATAACGAGATATCACAATGAATCTCATTGGACTTTATTTTGCCATCGTGAATCAAAGGCCGCATATTTATACCCCTAATAGTCGGATAAGTGACACAAGGTATCCATAGTATCCTTACTACCCCTATAATCCTCCTAAAGTCTATACTCGTAGTATGCTCATACCATCTGTGATACCCCTCGTCAAATGATATCCTTAATATCATCTCCTACAATGGTCACATGATTATAAGTATCCATCCACAATAAACAATATACTTATTATCACTATGGTATGAAAATTAGTGTCGGATAAGTGTAAACCATATTTAGTTACCGTAATCTCTCATTTGACTAGATACCTTAATATTTTCATACTCTTCTCAACCTAGACCATAAGAAACCAAAAATTTAAATACTCATGTAACCAAATATAACGCAAAGAAGGGTTTGTAATTATAACGATAAAATTATCGTTCAGTGCTGATAATGACCGTACTCACACCACCAAGATTAATACAATGAAATTATCACAGAACGATGAAAGAACAAAAGTGAACTGGGAATAATATATTTTGACCAATTTAATATTTAACTAATCCTCCATCCTTTTCCATATACAAAACATATTATTAATACCATAATTAATTATCACTTATTACTTATAGATAAAGCCCCTAACAAATTAACTAGTCCCAAAATATAACTATATATATATATATTTTTTTACCTTTTTATTTAATGAGCTTCCAACGAAATTGGATCATGTCCTCAACCCCACTCCCTAATGTTCAACATTTATGGCCACATTACCTAGTTCTCCCACTGACATTCATATATACAAATACTACTATCACATACACCTACACTGTTAACACACACCCTCACACTACCAATATACACTATAACAACACACACTGCACACACTGGTGCGCTCCCACGCACAAATAGTCGACACCCTCCACGCACACAAAATAGCACACACGCCCGGACATACACACACCTACACGCACACGGTAGCACTACCATTATATTGCCAACACACGTAGCAGGTCTCTCACACATTGTTCACACTGCCAGCACATTTCCTCCATTATAAACACCCCACACACACAACTATACACACACGGACAGACAACAATACACACGAGCAGTACACACACACACCTAATTATATACATATATACAATATATATGTATATGTATTTATATACATACCCGTACACATATATGGCTACTCACACCCATGTTGTCACATATACCATTTTGATACCCGTTTCGCAAAACAGAGCACCACCCTCTGTTATTCACATTTTGTTCGATTCTTAGGAATTTTTGACTTTCACTTCCAATTATGCAAATAAAGAGAAATTATAACATAATTTTATAATTTATCAAGCCTCAATTTTAGCGACAATCCTTAATTTTTTCAATTTTTAGTGTCATCTGAGATGTGACACTATTTCACCCATTTTCAACCTACCCAACCATTTCTGTCAAATCCCATGAAGTTGATATGTGCGAGTATCAATAATAACTTTTAAGGAAGGAGGAAGAGAATGTTTGCACAAATTATGAAAATTACTTACAAAAATGAGAAGATTATTTGTGCAGGAATCTCAAATTAACTTGCCTGATTAGCGAGAAACGCCGACTGTGGCGGCTTCGAACAACCCCGACGACAGCCCACAGCAACGGTGGCAATAGTCGTAGACTTTCAGCTATCTTGCTGGTTTCGTCCATAACAACCCTCCAAAGAGCAGAATGAAGGCAACCGTTGCTTTTAAAGCAAATGGGGTAATAGAAAGGGAGTAAAACGAGACTGGCAACCGAGAGGAAGAAGGAAAAGTGAGTATTCCAACCGATTGGTAGGAAAGGACAAGTCATCGCAACAAAATCAAATGGCAGTTTCTCTTTTTTTCCTCTCCATCATCTTCATTAATTTCCCTCTATATTTCCTCGTTTATTATTATTATTGTTATTGTTGT
>JAOVVI020008499.1:541-14155 GCA_028571085.2 Nepenthes alata
ATGATAGAATATAACATAATATATATATATATGGTTGACTGAATCTCCTAAATTTTTTTAGATTTTCTCATATTCCTGTGGTGATCGATATTTGCATTATCTTTAACCACATGTGTATATTTCATTGGTATTCAGATAAGTAAATGATAGTGTATGAAAATCTACGGTATCCGAGTGAATGGGAGTCTGTGGGATTGTAAAGTAGTTTATACTTTTTCAATACCGATTCCATTTCGGAGGTTGTGGTCGTTGATATTAAGGAGGGACGCTTATAATCTAGTGACCATCATAGATGATGATATCAGGGATATCATTTACAAGGGGTATCGAAAATAGTATGAACATACTACGGGTACAATCTCTGAAAATACTGTTAGGGTAGTGAGGATACTATGGATACCGAATAACCTTGTGGTACTCACCCAACCATTGGGGGTGTAAATATGCAGCCATTGGTTCACTATGATAGAATAAGGTCTTGGGATATTATTATTATCTCGTACAGTGGTGACATTAAATTGAACTGATAATCAATTTCTTATTATCTCATACACTTGGTCGAGATTATTGCTATTGGGGTGAGATGCTTATAACCTAGTGACTATCGTAGATAATGATATTAGGGATATCATTGATGAGGGGTATCAGAGATTGTATGAGCATACTACGAGCATAGCCTTTGGGAGGGCTGTAGGGATAGTAAGAATTTTATGAATATTGGGTAACCTTGTGGTACTCACCCAACCATTTGGGACATAAATACACAGCCTTTGGTTCACTGCGGCAGAATAAGATTAATTGAGATTATTGTTATTTCCTATAATTGTGACATCATATTGAGCTGATAATTCGATTTAATGAAATCCATGTTGCATTCCTATTATCCAGTTATTCTTATAGCTTTTGGACACAACATGTCATTAAGGCTCGGATAGTGTTTGATAGATCATACGCTATTAATAATTTTATATATTTGTCATTATTATCCGAGATGGTTACTTATATTCCTCTATCATTGATTATAATTACTTGCATTCAACTCACTTTTGTGTTTTATTAGTTTCAGAGTAGACATGTTGACTTCACGATAGAAGGGATCGTGTATTGCTATGTGTTGGGTCCCAATATAGGGGCCCATAAAATACGGCCTAAAGAAAGGGCCTAAGTGAAAGGCCCAGAGACGTGTCCTCGGGCTAGGAGGACTGAATGGCCCAAGAGGCCCAAAAGTCCTAGCTAGCTTCTTATGCTCGGGTGGCCTGACAGGCCCAGAGCTTGGGCTAATGTCCCAAAAGGCCAAGGTAGCGGCAAAGGTCCGAAAGGTCCCTTTAACCTACAGGGGCTCGAGGATACCGTAAAGAGCCGACGACATCAGGGACGCCAGAGAAATATCCGAGAACCCTGGCCCTCAAGTACGATGATCGGGAGAAGAAGCCCAAGAGCTCTAGAGATTTCATCAGGTTTCAGAATAGTCCGAGAAGTAAAGAAAAGACCTGATGACCCTTCACAATGAACCAGAGATCCTTCAAATCCTTCCGAAAGGCAGTTGACGTCCGAGAGCAACCTCCCTCGAACGAGTTTGTGAACTCACAAAGGGACAGGACATGTCACGCGAGAACGAGGACCATCTCATACATGGCTGAAAGCACCAGCTAAGCAACTTCGTCGATTTTTAAGGAACCTGCAGCCACTGCAAAACGTCGCCTCCACAGAGCACGCCTGGTCAAATCAAGACTGACGCCTAGGGTCTACGTTCCTGACATGCTCAGGCCCTACCAATGGCGCCAGCAGCGTGCCACCCTACATACGCCATCATTCCTGACATGGACAGCAGGGCAGGTGGATGGCTCCCTCATGCGCTTGGCGTGACCAACAGGACAGCAGACAGCCTTTCGGCCAGACGGCAGCTGCCACGTGTCCTCTCCCCAACGACACAATTTTTTATATAAATACTCAGCAGAGGCTCTTTCCTCAGGGGTTTTTGGGGACTCTTGGACCTTTTTCCTCTCTTCAGAACAAGAAAAAATGAAGGTGATAAAGCTTCCCAACGAGAGAGCTTTCAAAGGAGAGAAACACAAACAAGAGACAATGAAAGAATTCCCAAAACTTGTACTTTGTAAGACTTTCATACATAGTGAATCATTTCAACAGGCTCAGAGCCTCGTAATTTTTTCCTCCTCATTCAAGAGGAGGCTTTTCACGTTAAATCTTTGTCTTAATCTCTCATTCACAACACCCTACACCCCAAAACACTTGTGTTGCTTTGAACCCTTGGATCCGAAATACAACACTATGTATAATTAAGATAGAGGTAATCTTAAAATTTGAAGCTTCCATGATAAGAGATTTGAGATGATTTATTGGTTCGTCAGCTTTTAAATATTTATCAGGATTATATTTCTAAAGACTTGGCATTATAGTAACTAATGAATTTCTATTTTCAGTAGTTTATTATTAGTAATGTTTATTTAATAATAAAATTACAGTGATCATTTATGGCATTATAAATTTAGTGATTCGATAATTTTGAATTCATTTATACTGATTGATGTTATAATTTTATGATATGTAATTGAGAATTTCGGATGATTTAAAATTTTTACTTGGACAGTTCGAGTCAAGTTTGAGAACTCGATTTCGGGTTGTTACAGTAGTGATGATTGGGTTGGACTAGATCGATTTCTTTTCTGAAGTTTTGTTCATCACTCGCTGGACCCATCCTTGCATGCTAGTGGTTAGGCCTGGATTCGACCGACCCACGATATTGTTAGACCCATCAATATTTATGTTACACGAGAAGTTTTTTTATAGTATATTTGTGTCATTACACAAACTCCCTTTCAGGGTCAATACCAAAAGAACAAGAAGAATGGAAACGATAGGTCAACATGCCAATTCTTCCATTCTCAAGTCAACTAGTAAATGCTCGACTTGTTTGTCTTTAAAAAGGGCTTTTCCTAATTAGAAATTTTAAACTTATAAGTATCCATCTTTTGATATGGGTGCAAAATAATTATATCTTTTTTTGATAGCTATAGGAATGACTTCCTTATTGGAGTACGTTGAGGTTCAAATAAGAGTCCTGACCAAGCTGAAAGTTGAACAAATGGGTTAACGACATCGATATTTAAAATTATTATATTAATTATAAAATATATATAAAAGCTTATATTTTGATGAAAAAATTTAAATAAATAATAATATTTTTATTTTTTTATTTTTTAATATAAATATTTTAATACATTAACAATTTATTATTTTTTTTTTTAAAAACCCTTATTTATTTTATTTTTATTGAAATAAAAAATGAGTATTATAGGCTGTAAAAGAGATACTCCTATTTACTCTGTACGAGATTCCCCACTTCAATGTAATTGGGCCATGCCCCTGGCGATCGTGAGACTTAAATATTAAGATTTATATAATGTTATTAATTTTAACTAAATTATTAAATTATTAAGATTAATTATATATTTAAATTAAAAATCACGTATTAAATCAAAATAATATAAGTGATGCATGACGTTCACTTAAGTAACGCATAAACAGTTTTAGACAAAATTATTTTGCCTAATATGCATATAAAAAGGTACTTATACATATTTAGTCTACAATAGTAGCCATGAGCCATGCCTCATGGGCACTCCTGCATAGTATGATACCTAATTTTTATTTATATAGTATGATATCATTAAATAAATTTAGATCAATTTAAATAAATATATATATATATAATAAATTTTTTTTTAAAAAAAAAGTAGATTTTGAAATCAGACTTAGCGCCTAAATGGCGCCTAAGCCATACTTATATAAATTTTTGGTAGAATGCATACATTTGAGGAGCACTTCTAAGGTGTTCATGTGTATGATGGACAAATTAAATGATACCTGATATGAGCCTGTGTAATGCTCATACTCGATTTGGACAGATTGATGATGCCTGAGCAGCGCCTTGAGAGTAACATTTTCATTCCCAAATAATGTAATAAAGTTTTGACCACGTGTAGGATTAGCAGAAGTAATACAAAATCAAATATTCAATATACGTAAATAATATTTGTATCTAAATGTTACAAGCAATACGAGTATGAAAATAATAATAATAATAATAATAATAATAATATAATTTTTTAGGTGACGAAAGAAAAACTCGATACCCACACTAATTGAGAAAGATCATTCGGGTTTCAACGGTTAGGAAAGAAATGCACAATGAAAATTAACTTATAGATCGGGTGTTAACAACACGCTAACCTAACTGACTTACTCTCGTATTATGATCCCTACCAAGGAACTCATTGGATTTGCTTACGACAACGAAATCGGACGCCTTTCGGTCTTCACGTTAATATTCCCTCTCGAACCACTTGAATTTTTGATTTCACTAGATCCCAATGTTCATACCACCAATGTCGCTACGAATATTAATCGGTGAAAAAAAGTAAAATGAGAAGAGAACACTTTGTCAATGGTGCACAATCGTTAAAGAGAAGTGTTCCTAAAAATAACATACAAAACAAGTTGATATTCAAGTGAAAGGGCTTCTCAAAAGTTTGCCAAGCTCCTTAGGGTTAAAAAGCTAAGTCCTCAAGATATAGAAGACTCTAGAAAAATTCAAAGTCAAAGGTACCGTTAGACACACAGGACCCGCGCATGTCGAGCGCTCAGTGGGTGCTAGTTAGGGCTTAGGGCAAATGACACTGGGAACTTGAGAGCTCGGTTTACAAAAATGCGTCCTACGGGCCCTCGATGAGCAACCGGTGCGAGTGGTGTGCGCCTTGGGCACCCTTCTCGGAATGATGAGGAAAGCATGACACGGGACGGATAGAAAAGGCAAGAACACTAGAATTTGACAATAATGATTTTCGGGTATGAAACAGATAAAAATTTTCCAAGTTGATACGTTGTCGTGGTGACCAAAAGCGCTGATAATAGACTAAATAAACAACTCGACATGATTACAGAATATACTAATTAAAAATATACCTAACGTAATGTGGGTTTGTCCGGCATTCGTGTGCTATTTTATTTATATAAGGTATACACATTGTTTTAAATTATTTTTATAGAAAGGGAAAAGAGTGAAAGAAAAGAAGAAAAAAAAATAAAAAAATAAAAAGGATTTTAGAGCTTTATCATGTTAGATTAGTCCAATCAAAATGTCTAAATTGATATTCTACGCCGGTTCTTTAATTTATTTTGCAAATCATTTTATTTTTTCAACATTTTATATTTAGAGATACATATATGTGACCCCTTAATCTCTCCATATTAAATATTATTACATGCATATAATTTTTATTAAAAAATTTAAAATTTTATTTGATTTTATCAAAAGATTTAAATATTTATTCATCTTTCACTAAATAAGTGAATATTTTGATATCATATATTTATATATAAAAATATTTACAAAGAACAAGTCATGAACTTATACATTTGGGGCCCTACATGTAATAGTCTTTACATATGCTTCAAATTGAGCTCTATTTTATTATTTAATTTAATATTTATAATTTTTATAGATAAAAAAATTTATATTTATATTTTCCTAGATATAAAATTTTATACTTTTCTTACCAAAAGAATTTCAAATATTTTATTACAGAGTTTCTGATTTGACATTTTTAAGAATCATCATAAAACTTGAATAGAATAATATATTTAAATATAATATATTTAAACAAATTTAAAAACTATACCTATCATCCACCGGTGATTAAAGAAATGATATTTGTCCCTATTTCTAAGGATAAATTTATAAACAATTTGTTTACATGTTTAAATAGTAGTAATTTTACCTTAGGATAGTGGAAGTATATTTAATCCTTCCCCAAAATTAATTTTTTAATCTTTGATTATTGAATTTTAGCATATTTTAGATTTTTAGGATTTTACCTATATATAATTTGATATTTAAAATTTTTAATTTTAAAATTTGTAAATTTTAATCGATATTTAGATTTATTTGATTTTGGATTTAAACATTAAATTTTGGAGCCTTTGGATAAGTTTTTATTTTGAATTATTTTGATACGCGTACATGGATTACAAATTTTGTGTATAAAATTGCTATATAAATTTTAGACATTTGATATTTAAATACATTTGAATTAATATATGTTTTATTTCTTACATCAATTCATTCTGTATTATTGGACACATATTTATTATTATATATAATAATACTTGCTAAATTTTAAATTTATAATTTATATTATTTTTAACTCTTTAATAACATAAGATTATAGATTACTTGTACAAAATGAAAGAAGATTGAAAGATTTTGTTTATTTTACATTGTTCTGGACTGTATTTTGAAAATGTGTTTGAAAATATATGTGGAGGATTTATATTATATTTGATTATCTTGGTTTATTTATATTGGGGCCATTATGTTAGCTGAATTCATGCAAGTTTGATGGTTTAATTTTATTAGATCTAACACAATAATTTAGATAATTATGATTGGGTTTTGTTCTTTTAAGCACATACCATAACTTAAGCATGTTATAATAAAATTTGTCAAGTAATCTTAAAGTTTTCAGAATATTTGATATTATATGTCATATTTTACACAAGTATTTGGAAAAATGCTCTACTTTATTTTTATAAAAAAGTTATGTATTTTCTAAAGTGAGGAAATTCGTATATTTTTTATTTTATATAGAGTTTTTTTATTTTAACTAAATAAATATTATTATAAAAAATTAATAAAATATATTAAAATATATCTTGAAATGTTATTTACTATCTAAGATCGCATCTAACATTCACATGTTTAAAAAGTGATACTTGATCCCATTTATAGGAAATAATATACAATCAACCAATCTATGACTCATATATAATAATATGACCTAGGCAATGGAAAAATAATCATAACCCAATTTTCAGCATTCAATTCTTGGTGAAGTTATCAATAATTGGTTATTCTTAAACTTTCTTGTATTTTTTACATATTTTTATTGACTTATTATCATTTTCAGAATTTTTACATTTGATTATTATTAATTTTTTATTTTTATATGTATACATATATATGTTATATATATACTTTGTTGAGCCTTTGATTTATTTTTATTATATTTTTGTGACATTTCAAATTCTTAGGCTTAGATTCTCTTATAAGATAATTGAATGGAAAGTCTTTTCTAGATTAATAGTTTTAGGATATTTATTATTTAATTGTTTATAGCCGATTTATTTTTATATATGGCTTAACAATTTGGTTTCAAGATAATTATATTTGATGGCCGGCATGCCTAAAACTCTAATTACATATTCTGGTATTATCAACATCAGTTATGGATGCTTCTTTCTTAATTGGATATTCATTGAGTACGTGATAGATTATTTAAAGCCACTTTTAGACCGTGACTTTTGGTTCTTGAACTTTGTTTCATATTATGAGCTTATCTAACAATATTCGCCGCCGGGTTACGTCTCGACATTAGGTTTAATTTGGTTTATCGGGATCGGAGCTGCGACAAGACAAACGGAAGAGAAACCAAGATGGTGCAATGAGCCATATTTGCCTCCTCGTGTTGGAGGGTAGGGGTGCCACCACACAACGTCTGTACGGCACGTGTATAACACTGTATCGTAACTGTTGGATCTCCATCCAATGACTATCATTTTTTATTAAAAGATATTTTTTAAAAAAATAAAAGAATTAACCACGAGTATTGGATGGAGATTCAGTGGCTATGTTGTGACATCATACGCGTGCCGTACGGACGTTATGTCATGTAGGGCATGTGCCACCAAATAATGTCATCTTTACGTTCCGTTGTTGTTCCTCGTCTATTTATTTCAAATCATACCGGATGATATATTCTCTTGGAAACTAGCTTAGGTGAATGTCACACCAGCTGCACCACATCGCATGCAATGAAACTTGTAACATTCAAGACGTACAAGATAAACTCGTAACAATGCCACCTGACCAAATAATATTCGACGCATGAAGAATTCTGATTCCGTCGACCTCGACTTCGCCAGGGACGACGAGGAGACAAAATATTCCAATCCCTGATAACAAATTGACTGGGTCTATAAAATCATGAATCATGATAGGGAGTGACGAAATCCCAGTGGGAAACAAATGAACCCGGAAACACAACATTTGTGCATAATCCATATTTTGGACGACAAAGTCAAGGTCATGAACCTAGAACAAAACTATATAACAGGTAATTTACAAATTGCAGCTCTGTGAAATGAGTAAGTCATGGAGTAAAAACATAAACAAAGTCGCCATGTTTGTTAGGCTTGGGACATTGAACTTCACAAACAAGTCGAAAACAAATATTTGTGCAAATCAAAATTTCAAACCCATTGGTTTAATCCGTGATGAGACATAATGACAATAATGGCGAGTAAAACAAGACAAGAAATTTCTCGCATGAACTCCTTAAATGAAGGGTAAAACTATGGAACCTTAAGTCTGTATAATCGCCACTAATATTATGAGTTTGAATAAACAAACCACAAACACTTCTTTTAATTACTATAATATTGATAAACTAAGGCTAATACAACAAAGAGGTGAAAAATGAAAGAGGACCCCAAAAAGAATATCCAAAACAACAAATGGAACAACATACCAAAAATGGTGAAGGTCGAAACAAGAATTGGGGCTTAAATAGTTGGTAAAAATCTTCTCCTTGTTCTTTTTTTCTCTCTCTAAAGCTGGTTGCCAAAAGTATGCCTAAGTCGTGTAATAAAATGATTTAAATCTAAAATAGGGTATTTATGCCCTGCATGGGCCGGCTTTCGGACAATCTTGTGGATAGGGACTAGAAATGCATCCAAACCCGGCACTCGAGCTTCTAGTTCACGGACTTCTTGCAAAAAATCTCCTTGCTTCTAGAAATCAAATATATATATATATAGTGTATATTATGGATATGAGACTTGTAAGACAGGCATTCATCCCAATAATTTCATGACATTGCTAAAATGTTGAAACTAGTTTCTAGAATTACAAATCAATAGGTGAATGATCATTGCCAATGGCTAGGCCAAGAGAGCCAATAAACAAGCATAATGATACTTATCATACCAAATCCATAATTTTGCCAAGGAAGAGGCATCCTCAAATCTATTTTTATCAATACTAACTAATATAGGAAATTTTTATTCTAAGAATTATGGGTACTAAAACAACTAAAGAAATAGTATTCACTTACATGGAATCCTAAATCCCGATTTCCTAGAAGACTCCAAAGCAAATATTTGAATTTGTAATATTCATGAATCGAAAGAAAAACTCGGACTAGCACCAGAAACTAGTAAGTCAGTGTATGGTAGGGGCAGAGGGATACAGTATAAGATACATGTTCTAATGCCATGAATGCTCCACCGCATGCTCAGGGGAAGACAGTGGCTTGGTCCCTAGACTGTCAAACCAAACTCCATGTTCTCATAATTAATGATTTAAAGCACCCCCACAAGAAAAGTCATCCTAAATTAGCAGTCGATTTCAATTTCAGAACAACTACCCCTTCATTTATCAAGCTCACACTAGCCCTCAATCTGTCTAGGCTGATACTAAGAATTGCAGAGGTTTAACATGTTTAACATTCATGAGCAAATAGTTTCATACAAGCACGATTTCTGCCCTTCATTTTTCTCATCTTTTTAAGCATAAAAAGAAGTCTTACAGCCATTCAACGGGTACACACTGAAGAGTAGACGTTGTTGGGATACAACCCACTTATTTAAACTATGAGGAAATAATCAATAGTTCACAACAAGTATAAAACAATCACCAATAATGAAACAAGATGCAATTTTTATGTGGAAAACCCTTTTAAGAATAGAAGGAAAAAACTACGGGACAATACGTCTAAAAAATCTCTACTATACAATCAGTTTAGTTATATAAACTTCACAAATATAATGACTAGATACCTTATAACAAATAAATCATGCAACAATAAGTATAAGACGAAAGAGTAGAAAATATAACCAGTAAAACGTTCTTCTCAACTCTAAGAACAGCATACCTAAGGTCAGCAAAGATTGGAACACAATTCGGAATTTAATCGGATATTTTAGTCTTCATCTTCTTCATTTTCTCTCTTTTTTCTCTTCTTTTTTCTATTCTTTTTCTCTAAAAAACAGAGCTCTAGCTCTGAAAGAATAAATGTTGTTAACTTTAAAAATGCGTCAGCGCGTTTTTATATTATGAGCTGCGCTCAAGCGTACGTCAGGCTCGTATCAGGCACGGGTGCCACTGGGAACGACGCCTCGGGCTCGCATCAGGCACGGGTGCCACTGGGAATGACGCCTCGGGTACCCCTCGGCCGTGCTTCGAGTGCCCATCTACTAGATTTGGCGCCTCAAGCGCCCTTTGGGCACCACTCGACAGCTTGGCTACTACTAGATTTTGTGCTTCGGGTGTGCCTCTAGCATTCTCCTTCTAGCATCGGCGCTTCAGGCCTTGGTCGCGCTTGTGAAGTGCACACATAAACTCCGATCCTCCGTATCAGTACAGTACTCGTGTATTTTTATTCGAACTACTGAATGATACGTCAAATAAATATGAATTCACATGAAAGTAAACTAGGACTCAACAGGCATGTCATTGAGAAGGCATATTGTAGCAGACCACTATGAAAAGCAGTTCGAGACCATTCCAAGTGTCACGTACTAGTTGAAAGTGCAGGAATGCTGTCTTTTTGCATAAAAAATGACAAAAAAAAAGGTAGCAGTAGAACATTCAGCCTTTTGATAGCAGAAAGCCACCGCCCAGTATGGTTGAGATGGATTCATGCTCTTTGAACATTAAGAGAATTCCATTACAATTCCTTTATCTAGTAAAATTGACAGCATTTGATTAAAATTGTCCAAAAATACCACTAATTGAAGTTGCAGATTAAAGACAATTTATTATCAGATCAAATTTATGCTGGTTGTCACGTCAAAAATAAGCTAACAATATATGCCCCAGTCTTTTATGCAGTACCTAATTGGTAGCATATTATTTATCAAATCTCTTCGTAGGTGAGTTGTTAATCAACAGAAATTAAGCCTATGATGCGTAAATTATTAACACTAAACACAATAATTAGAGACTTGTATATCTATGCCTAAATCAACAATTTACTGGTAAACACTTTAAAAGATGCCATGAATAGACATTTAAAAACGAATAAGATAGAAAATTAAAGCTCAAACGATAGACCGGCGTATACCACATTTGCTTTCAATTAAATTTGATTTCAACGAAAACATAAGAATAAAAACAGAGTAAAAAGAATCTGTAATGGTCACTAACCTAATTTGCTACCTGTTTATGAAAGGCTTGGTAGTGGATTTGAAGTTACTCATGTTTTTCTTCGTGTTATTTCAAATACGGAAGCCTATATTTCCTCATTTGCTATTTCAGCCAATGGTCTGGGAATTTTACAGTAACCCAGGCGATCAGATAGGAGAGAAAAGATAACAATCACACGAGCAGCGAACAACGAACAACGAGGAGAGAGTACAGGTTATTACGCAGAGAGAAGAGTGAAGCAAAGATCATGAAACGAGAGGGAGGAGGCTACATGAGAGGGAATTAGGGGTTTGTAAAGTGAAAGGAGGCATGCCGAGTGAATAGTGTAAATCTGATTAAAGGAAAATTCGTTTATTTTTTAACAAATAATAATAACATAAAAAAATTAATACAAACTACATAAAAAATTAATAATTTTTAAATGTCTATGCTGTTTATTTAACTGTTATTGATATATTTTAGAACTCACTATTATTATTAATAGTGATAAAAATAAATATGATATTATTTTTGTTTGTCACAAAATATAAACTTTTTTATAGTAATATTTTGTAGAGTATTTTTTTTTTTTTTAGTTTGAACTGATAATCTCTATATCATAATCAAGTAATCTCTAAATTATTTAGACTTGATTCGTTGATTTAATGTGCTAAAAATTGAGGTAGGATTTCTCTAGCCATGCTCCAATAAGCTTTAGCTAATGAATTCAAGCCATGAATTGAGTAAATTCAATTTATTCAAAAATCTTAATTATATGCTGATTTCTCTGTACTTCTATGACAATTATTGCGAACCATCGATCGACTTGTGACAGTAAACACATTTTTAAATAAAAAATACACTTTTACCTAAGAAATATGAAAGTAAAAACTATGAAGAAGTGGAAGAAAAGTGAAATAAAAAGTAATGATAGGTGCAGTAGATTTAGATAGTCATATGTAAAATGGAATAATTTTTTGAACTTTTTAATTTAGAACATTCACACAACAATAATTAATTAGAGATTAAAAGATATAAGGTTTAATCTTTAAAATATTTTTTGATATTCGTATCAGAAATCTTTTTGAGAAAATAAAATATTATAAGAGGTTGAGGCTTAGAAAGAGTAATAAATTAAAATTTTAGTTCTATGATATTCAGAATTTGTAATTATATAATAGCTCTATATTTGTTATTTTTATTAAGAATTTATATTTTATTCTTTTATTTGAGAAAAATTATCGTATTTATAATTTTGTTACCTATTAATATACTTTTTTTCTAAAGATGTATAATTATACATTAATTAAAAAGTTATATTTGTTTAAAATTAAATAATTAAACTATTATATAAATTCTCAATTATTGTTAAGGATGATAGCTATTCACTTGATCTAACTATTCATCTATTGAATTATTTGACAACTTATTAGAATTAATTATTTAAATTTATCAATCACATAATCATTTATATTATGAATAGTCTGCTAATTTAGATATCAAATAATTTAATTTGATTATTTTTTATTTCACTGTTAACAACTTGGTTATAAGCTAATAGTTTGTGGGCCTCTCATAATAGTGGTTGGGTTAATCTTATATTAAATTAGACCCAATAAAAGAAATTTACTTTTTTTAAAAAAAATTAAATAAAATAAATAACTACAACCTCCTATATTCATCAAACAACAACCTATCAAAACATCCTCCATATTAGAAAGAGTGGTGTTCAAGTTATATTTTGAAGTCACTCTTTAAATATTTTTGATACTATAAAGTTTTATTTATTGGCTTATATTAATGAACTACATAACAATGTATAAATTGATGAATATTATATAATTCAAAAATACTTTAAAAATGACTAAATAGTATATCTAAATATTTTTATTATTCTAAATATAACAAACGAAACAGTAAAAAACAAACAAATAAATAAATATTATGTGATCTACAATAATTCAAAATTAATTAAATAGTGCACCCAAATATTTCTCTTATTCAAGTATGACTAGAAATTTCATGGTGTACGAATCAGACCCGATAACTTTCACTGTTCCATTTCAATTCTATGCCCTTAGGATTGGAATAACGCGTAGAGGCTGCGCTTTTGCCACCACAAAGCCGAACTTTTCATCCATGTCCATACCTTCCGGTGAGATTCCATCTTCAAGCTTCCAATCAAAGGAGTTAATCATTGAACCTAGAATTTGCTGTAGCAGCCGTGTTGCAAGTGACATTCTGTTGGGAAAAAGGCGCGGAATACTTTCCCAGACACAATGAAGCAACTAAGAAGAATTAAACCAATAAACAATGCACGCAAGATTTTACGTGGAAAACCCTTCTTAATC